>NW_004624742.1:4145418-4191848 GCF_000247695.1 Heterocephalus glaber | reverse complement strand
CAACAAACTTTCCTTTAGGTCTCACTGGTGGGAATGGAAGGTAGGCATATTGCCACTTGCACAAAATTAGAAGTTTGTCAAAAAAGACAAAGAGGAAGAGATACATATAAGGTAGTCTGAAGTGGAGAATTTATGGTCTCTCTCCCCAAGGAGTTAATTTTGTAGAGATAAAATATGTATATTTGAATAATAATATGGAAATTAGGAAGTGATAGTAAATACAAATGACAACAATGGAGAGGAGATCTGATCTTTAGAGATCTCCTATGGCCCGTAATTGTTTAAAGAACCCTGTTGGTGAAAAGTTTGTGTCTTAGCTGGAATCTGGGCTGCTTCTTACATTGCATACCATGCCTTGCTGACTTATGCCAGAATGGGTGGGTGTTTTTTTTTTTTTTTGGTACCAGGGATCGAACTTGGGATCTTGCGCTTACGAGCCAGGCAGCAGAACCACTGAGATAAATCCCCGGCCCTTTTTTCTGTTTTTTTGAGACAGGGTCTCACTGTGTAGTTCACGCTGGCCTGGAAATCACTGTGATCCTCATGCCTCAGCCTCCCAAGTGCTGGGACTATAGGGATGTGCCACCACGTGTAGTGGGGGTGAGTATTTTGAGCTAGTATCCAGAATTAATGGGGAACCTGTGGTGGAGTAGATCTGATGCCAGGCAGATGAGATGGCACTTCAGAGATTGATGAAAAAGTCCTAACACAGAAGTCCAGAAATTTATTTTGTGTATATAAAGTTTCCCTGGATGTTAGGAACAATAAAGATCCTTTGTTTTTAGTCTAAGTCCCTTAGTCACCTAGGTATACAGTGGACCCTTGACTTAAGAACTCGATCGGTTCTGGAGGACTGGTTGCAACTAAGTCAGTACAGCTGAGATCTGAATGTTTACCTGGGTACATGCTATAGATAAGAGGCAGATGAATATTCCATTAACCTAATTAACCCAAGTTGTTTATATGTCAGGCTGGTCGTAACTTGAGGGTTCACTAATTCCAAGCTATAAATTTATCTTCAGAGCATTAAGAGGCCATCAGTGTTAGGGTCACTGAACTTTTTTTTCAGTTGGCAGACTGACATAGAAATTAAACAGATAATAGATAGTTAAATTTCTCATATTCCACCTTCTCATTAATATCATACATTAGAATGGTACGTTTGATAGAATTAATAAATACAGATACATTGTTAACTAAAGGTCAAAATTTGTTCGAATTTTCTTAGTTTTTACTTAGTGCCTCTTTTCTGCTCCACTTTGCATTGAGTTGACTTATGTCTTCAGGCACTTCTTGACTGTGGCCTTTTGTTGTTCTCCTTGTTTTCAATGACCTTGAGAATTTTGAGGAGTATTGGTCAGGTATATTATAGGATGCCCCTCCAGTAGAATGTACCTGATATTTTTCTTATGATCAGACTGGGAATTTTGGGGAAGAAGACACTGTGCTGTTTTCATTTCAATCTTGGTCACCTGGTTGAAGTAGTGTTTGTCAGGTTTCCACTGTAGTCTTTTATTATCCCCCCACCCCCAACCTTTGGAAGGAAGTTGTTGTGTGCAGCTCACGCTGGAGGTGGAGTACCTACACAATTTGTTTGGAATTCTTTGGCATAGATTTGTCTCTTTTTCTCCATTTATTAATTGTCTTTTATTTATATCAGTATGGACGTAGGGCTTTTTCTTTTTTTTGGTGATACAGTGCTTTATTTAGAAAAAGATAAACACCACTGATTCTAAGATATTTTTTTCTTTCAAATGGCACACTAATTAGACAAAGTACTCCAGGATAATAGATGTATTTACACACTGAATACAAAATAAATATACAATATTTGGAAAACTTAGTTATCCATTGATTCATTTTGCATTTCCACTGTTCATCTTCTGTTTTAATTTTCTTTGCTTTTTGTAAATCCTTTTTTTCCTTGCTTTCAAATCGACTTTTGGCTCTGATTTTACCCACTGTATTTCTATTGGTTTTTCCTCAGCTGGTGTAACAAAAACATCTTCAGTGGAATCGTGTGGAAGAACAGTCTTTGGCTCTTTCTTTCTCAGTTTCTGCACATCTTTTACTTGCTGTTTCTCTTTGTATTTTGCAGCTGTGATGGATCTTATGATACGCTGATGCATGTTTGGTGACTGGTAGTGAGGATTTTCATATAAAGTTGGTCCTCCAAAACTTTCCTGAAAAATCTTTATCAGATTTAAGACAAAACGAGGTCCTATTTCTACAAGTTGAGCATCTTCATCTATGACCTGAAAGTTCTGAAACCATATCCTGTTATCCAAAATGGTGAAAGTAAATACGTGGTCCACAAATGGCTGGCTTTTGGGATGATACCGTGGTGTACTAAAAATCTAATTAAGAATTCTTTTAACAAAGCATAATGTGCCAATTCATCAAAAACAGGGTCAAAAGACAAAATGGGCTGAAAACCTTTCAAACAGTTTCTAGTCATCTTCAATTCTGCTAGGGTATGAATATTTTGAAGAAGGAATTTGGCAGAGGGTCCATGAGGTGGATTTGAAAGCCTCATATAAAGATCTTGTTTTTTCTTAGCTTCAAAATAGATGCATTTATTGCAGTTTTTCATTTCACAGACCTCATTAATCACAAATAATTTATCTTTACCATCCATTTTAGTATCTGCTTTAGAATGAGGCATCAACGTTCTCAAAATGTCTTGTTCTGAAATTTATTCCTCTGGAAGAAAAGATGAGAATCCATTCCTTATTTTTCCACTTGCCCTTGTTTAAGATGCTTTCATTGGATGAAGGTTAACTTCAATGAGAACTTGTGCTCAGTGTCTTTTTAATAAAATCTATCAATTTCAAGGAATTTTAGTTTCCTTCTAAACTCCAACATTCCCTGCAAATGGGGCCTGGGATACGGCCCTTCTCTGCTTCCTCCATCTCTTGTGGCATAGCCGATGACTTAGCTGGAGGCTTGGCATCTTTTTGTTTCTTTTTGGCCTCTTTGCTGAAACTGCCATGTCCCCACGCTGCTTACTCTTGGTTGTTGCCATCTTGCTTCACCACCTTCCCTCTTGACCCATGGCTTTTTCTTATACTTTGGGTTATAACCCAAAATTATTTTATTAGTTTTCTTGCTCAGATTGTTTCAGCTTTGGCTGTTGGAAATCTTTCATTTGGAATCCGTGCCCCTTTAACACATACCCATCAGTAAGGTTTTTTTTTGTACTTATTTACTTTCTGAGACTACAGGATGCTTCACACTTATCTTATTTCCTGCTCCAGCTTTAATATTAACTATTTCTCCAGAGAACCTTGGTTCATTTTGTTGGAGGATAGTACTGGAAACCAGATCTGGATGCTAGATGTATGTGCTAATTGTTCCTGGAGTGTCATTGCTTTTAGGCCCTCTTAGTTGATAATGCCAGGAAATGCATGTTTGTGTACTATCTTGTGTACATATATAGTATATCTAAATTTTTAATGTAACTGCATCTGTATTAAACCTGAATTCTTACTGATGTCTCCAAATTAATCCATTACTACATATTTCCTGCTCTCTTTCTCCCTTATGTATAAATTCCCACTCCAACAACCCTGTAGCTGCTATCTTTTGCTTAATAATTAATTTTGCATAGTAATACACAGTAGTATCAGAATTGTTAACACAATTAGGACATGGTGATTATGTACATATCTTTTTGCCTTTGGTTTAGACTCATTAGTTTAGCACTTTTCCTTCTATACCTTTCAGTGAGGTTGTTTTATACATTTATAAAATAGTTCATTCTTTTATCAGTCTGCATTCTTTATTAGAACCTCTGATTGCCTACATGGTTTTTTAAAAAAAATTGCGAACATTAAGGTTCATGCTTTGTTCTGTGAAGTTCTATAGCTTTTGCCAAATGTGTATCATATAACCAACAGTCTAATATAGAATATTTTTACCACCTTAAAAATCTGTGGCTCACCTCACACCAGCTAGCAGGGTTACTTTGAAAACAACAGAAACTATGTGTTGGCAAGGGTGTGACAAAATTGAAACCTTGTGTACTATTGGTGGGAATACGAAATAGTACAGTTCTGTGGAAAACATTATGATGGTTTCTCAAACAATTAAACATGATCCAGCAATTCCACTTGTAGTTATTGAAAAAGAATTGAAAGTGGGCTCTAAAAGAGGTACTTATACATTGGTATTTATAGTAGTATTGTTTATAATAGCCAGAAGGTAGAAGCAACCCAGGTGTCTATGGACAAATAAGTGGGTAAGTAAAATGTGCTTACAATAAATATTATTCTGCCTTATAAAGGAAGAAAATTCTTTTTCATTAAGATTATTGGTACATTTTAGGTATACATTATGGTCACATTCATCATTGGGAATTTGGACCTGTATGTGATGTATCCTGGTTCTTGTTTTTTTCCCATTTCCCTTCCCTCCCTTCAACCCCTCTACATCTCCCTATTTGCAATAGCTTTGTTTCCATTTTTTCCTTTTCTTATTTTTTTCTTTCCCTTCTCTCAAAAGGAAGAAAATTCTGACATATTCTATACAACATGGATGGATCTTGAAGACATTATGCTAAATGAAGTAAGCCAGTTATAAAAAGGCACACACTGTATGATTCCATTTATCTGAAGCCCCTAGAATAGCCAAAAACAGAAGGAAATAGAATGGTGGTTAACAGGGTCTAGGAGGAGGGAGGAATGGGGATTTACTGTTTAAAGGGTGTAGAATTTCAGTTTTGCAAGAAGTTCTGGAGATGAATGCTGGTGATGATTGTATAATAATGAATGTATCTAATCTAATGCCACTGAACTGTATGTACACTTAAAAATGGTTAAAGTGGTAAATTTTTTGTTAAGTGAATTTAATCACAACTTAAAAAACTGTACTTTTGTCCTCCTCCTTTCCCTTTAAATCCCTTGTGCTTCACTTGCTTATCCCCCTCCCCCACTCATCTTTTTATTTGTGACTTTTTATCATTCCACAAGGAAAGATGGGCTCATCGGGAGTCATTCCATATTTCCCTCTCTCCCCTAACCCCAGCCTTAGGAAAGTACTAATTTTTCTGTCTATAGACTTTCCGTTTGGGACATTTCATGTAAATGGAATCATATTATGTGTAGTCATTGATGTTTGGCAAGTTTTAATTAGCATAATGTTTTCAAGGTTTGTCCATATTGTAGCATTTATCAGTACTTCAGTCTTTATTACTGAATATTATTTCACTGTACATACCGATGAACATTTTATTAATCCTGTTTGTCATTTAATGGACATGTAGGTGGTTTCCAGTTTTGTCTGTTATGAATAATGATATAATATAATAATATGACCCATTTGTGAATGTGTTTTTGTGTGGATATTTTTATTTTGTAAATTTATAAAGGTGGAATTGCTGAGTCATTCAGTAACTCTGAGTTTAACTTATAGGAATTCCCAGATTACTTTGTATTTTACATTGCCCCCAGGAATGTGTAAGGGTTCACATTTCTACAGTTCCTTGCAAACACTTGGTATCATCTGACTTTTTGATTATAGCTGTCATAGTCATATAAAGTGTAATCTCAACTGTGATTTTGATTTGTATTTACTTGATGATGACTGTTCAGCATCTTTCATGTGCACATTGTTCATTTGTGTATCTTTGAAGAAAGGTCTGTTCAACCCAGTTAACTTTGAAATATGAACGTTTACCTTAAATTCCTGTGGTTGTATTAATAAAATAAAAGCCAAAGTTGACAGCAGTGGTATTATATTGAGATGGTATTATATTGTGATGTTAAGAAGATAATTGTGTTTATATTTGGTATTTCTCGCCAGACTTGTCAGCCAGTCTTCTATACTAAGAGATGTCTGATGTTGGTGTAACTTAAGAAACTTAAAATCCAAGTGTAAATGTTAGTTTTGCCATCTTTTACTTTTTAAATGACACCTCTCAGTTAACTGGGATTCCATTTGGCTTGTCTCCTTTGCTTTATCTATGGATGACAGCCCTTGCTGTTGTCTGAGTAGAAAGCTTTCTTGATCTATTTTTTTTGCTGTCCTGGAGATTGAACTCAGAACCTTCCACTTTCGAGGCAGGCACGGCACCACTGAGCTAAGTCCCTGGCCCGGTAGAAAGCTTTCTTATGTTGTTAGGTCTCAGTAGTTTCAGCTCTCAAAGGCCAAAAAATGGATAGTCTAGGAGATATTTAAAAATAATGAAAATCTGCCTACCTCAAACATGACCTTTTGAGTTTTGAATTTTATTTAGAATTCTGTTAATTCCTATAACTTAAGAGATATTTTGGCTGTTCTTTGGGTCTATTCTAAGAAGAATAATGACAGTAATCTTTTGCTGTCTTATTTATGTTGTACTCATTTATGTTCTACATAGAATGTTAATTGGTTCATTAATCAAAGTTATATTGTGGTTTTCTCTCATTTTTTTGACATATTAAGAACCTACTTATGTTTATTGTAAGACCGGGGCCCTTACCAAACGCTCCGAGGAGCTGACTGCAGCGAAGAACACCCGGGAAGGAACACACCGGACAAGTTGGAAAGTAAAACAGACCTTAGTCTGGCCAGACGGCACTCCCAAACCAAAGTAGCTTAGAGAGGCCATCAGCCCAGAGTCCGAGGCTCTTTTTATAGGGGGTTGCAGGGAAGTTAACAGGTGAAATTTACAGAAGAGGGAACAAAGGTTAGTGGTCTTACATTTGTATGTTAATTAGCCTGACAAGTACTGATGGTCAGCAGATGTTTTGTAGATTGTTCTATAGATAGCGGTGTCGGGAACATCAGTTTTCGAACAAAGAGTTGAATAATTATGGCTGATACAGATCTTATCTAGTGTCCCAGAACTAACAAACATCTTTATCTATTTACTCACATTCAATCACAGTTGGGGCTAGGGGAGTTTTATGATTACAGAGTTATGCAGTCCCACATTATTTCTTGTAATTATTTTTTGCTTGGGTGAAGTGTAAATTCGTTCATTCAACTTCTGATAGTCCAGAAGTAATGATATATTTTTATAGATTTCATATCCTTTAAAGAACAATTCTCATATTTCAGTCAGCTTTTGTGGATTTGGCCAGCCTAGCCTGAATATTTGATTCATTAAATTATGTAGATGTTGGGTGAGGTCCTGTTTGTAAGACTTTACTGCTCATAGTGTTCTTATGTGGGTGAGAAATGTTGCTGTTATTAACAATCCACAAATCTAGGTGATCATTAGAATCATCTTCTGGGGAATTTAAAGGTAGTAGGAACAATATCAATTCCCAAGTCCTGCTGTAGCCTTCTGAATCAGAACGAGGCTCAGTAATTTATATTTTTGGAAAATACCCCAAATGGTTCTCATATTAAGGGATGAGAACCATTGCTTTATGTGCTAAAATTTATACTGTGTCAAGCCAAGCAGTAGAAAACACATGCTGGATGTGGCAACACGTGCCTGTGATCCCAGCACTTGTGCAGAGGCAGAAAGATCACGAGTTCAAGGCCAGCCTGGACTATGTGGTGAGGCCCTGCTTTTGGAGGAGAGGGTAGAGAAAAGTTCTAGGTTGAGCTGCATTCCCTTTCCACTCCTATTTAATTTATTTTAGTAATGCTAATAATTAATAATTATTGAATATTTACCATTTGAGGCATCTGATGTTTTTGTTATCTCATTGTGGTTTTGTTAGGGCAAGTATTTTGTCCAAAATAACTTCATTGTTAGTGGTAGAAATGATTTTTATTTTTTATTATTCAAGGTAAAATATCTATAATCTTGAGTTTACTACTTAGGTATGTATCACATGTATGAAATACTCTGAACAGTTCATCACATTTAAAGAAATATTTTGTATGAACACAATTGTTAGGTAAATAAGCAATAGGCATAGAAACAATTGCTAATTCAAAAGGTTAAAACCTGTTGTACATAGGAAATTGTACTTGGTTACTTGTAAAATAACAAAGTAAGCATTATCATTTAAGTATTAGAATTATTCTTTTAATTAAAATAAAATGTAAAGTTGCTATTAGCTTTAGTTTACAAGTTGTGAAATATAGTTGCTGAATCAGAAATCCTAACTGGAGGTTGTATGTGTGGAAATGACTTGTTTCTACATATTCTGTATATTGCCACCCTACTGAATTGTTTTTTATAGTAGTTTTTCTGTCAGTGTTTTTTAGTTTTCCTGGTATTGTAGATTAAGAGCTGCAAGTAGTGATACTCTTGTCTTCTTATTTTGCAATATTTATATCTCTAATTTCTTTCTCTGTTTAGTTTTATTGGTGTATTAGTGCCTTAAAACATCACATATTAGACCAAATGTCAACATTGTCATCATAATACACAAATAATATGTAACTGATTTTTGTTTTGTTTTGTTTTGTTTTTGGTACTGGGGATTGAATGTGAGTCCTTGCACTTGCCAGGCAGGTGGCGGAACCACTGAGCTAAATCCCTGGCCTGATATGTAACTGATTTTGTGCTCAGTTAAAACACTTTTTCAGCACTTAATAAGCTCTAAGTGCAGGATCTGCTTTGATTCTTCCTTGTATCACCTATCTAGCCCACTGTCATTTACTAGCTTGTAAACTCTGAGCCTTGCTTTCACATTTGTAAAATAGTAATTATACCTATCCTTTATGAGAGATGAAGTGAGATTATATATAAAGCACTCAACACAGTGCCTGGCACTGGTGGCAATTATTCATTCATTTTATTCAGCAGATGATTAGGTGTTGAGCTAAGCAAAAAATGTGTTGAGAGCAAAAATGTTCATGGCAGAAAGAGAGCTATTAATCAAGTAGTCAAATGAAGAAAGAGTAAGTACCCCAAAGAGAGAGAACAGAATTCTGTATAATGATAGCAACATAAAAACCTAACTTACTAGTAAATTTAGGGAAGGTGTCTCTGGAGGAAATGTTAGTAGAGATCTGAAAATTGTTTAGATCTCACACACTAATAGATGGGTGTGAGATGGCAGAAGTGGGAGTTCATGTAGAGAGTATTAGTGCAGATGTCCTTATACAGGAAGGTGTGCCGGTATTTCTCAAATGAAAACATCCAGAACATTTCATCACTATAGTTCAAGCAAAGCAAATACAAGTTGGGTTTGTTTCTTTTCTTTTTCTTTCTTTTTTGTTTTTGAGATAAAGTCTCACAGTGTTGCCAGGCTGGTCTTGAACTCATGAACTCTAGCGATCCTCCTGCTTCACCCTCTTGAAAAGCTGGGACTACAGGTGAATGCTCCTACACCTAGCTAAACCTGTTTTTGAAGATAATGAGGTAGACCACCTTTCATAGAGCATTTGCTATATTCATTTTAATTCTTACAATTTAAGATATACATATGGACATCTTTGTTTTGCACATGAGGAAATTTAGTAGAAGGGTTAATTGGCTTGCTGAAGATAACACAGCTAATAAATGGCAAAATTTTGAAGCTTGGATTCCATCAGAATCAGTGCTTTTAGTTGTACTGTATTGTCTGAATTTTGAACAGATCAATCTAATACAATGTGAAAAGTGGATTAGAGGATGACTAGAAATGACATTAAGAGATGAGTTAAGAGGCCACTGCAGTATTACAGAAAAGGTAATTGTAGATGGGAGCAAGGTGATGGCAGGGGACATGCAGTGAAGTTGATAGCATGTTATTGTACAAGATGAGTGTTCCTGGGTGAATAAATGAAAAATGAATGAATGAGTCATATATGAACATGACAGTATGAAGTCTTACTGTAACAGTACTTATAAGAAACTGCTGAATTATCTGTTGAAATAAAAACCATGAGGCAAATATAAACCTATTTAGATTTATTTATATTATTACTAACCAAGATTTTTAACTTTAGTACATGGTAGGAAAAGATGTTTATCTATAAAATATTAGGTTCTTTATGTTCATTCTGCAAACTTCTTGGTGCGCTTGCTGCCTTGAACCTCTTCTGTGTCTCATTAGGCCTTTTAAATATACAGTAACAAATTATAGTACAAAACTGTTACTGCTCCCTAGATGTGGGAGTGAAGAAAAATGCTATAAATATAAGTGAATTAAAAGAAAAAGACCAGTCATTCTAAAATTGAGACTCATACCTTTCCTAAGCAATAAAGGAAGATGGGCAGAGAGTAAATAATTTGGCATAATTAGAAAAAAATCCAAGGGCCGGGGATTTAGCTCAGTGGTTCTGCCACCTGCTTCACAAGCGCAAGGACCTAAGTTCGATCCCCGGCACCAAAAAAAAAAAAAAAAAAAAAAAAAAAAAAAAAATCCATATTTCTGTTTTAAATATCATACTATCACCATGTCTTGCATTAATGCATTTTAGGGTTAAAACATTTTTATTCCAGAATGTTAAAAGATCTAATAATAACTTGTGAAAATATTCTTTTATCAGTTCTGTTCTATAATTCTTAGACAATTGATATTTATTTATTTTTATTTATTTATTTTTTTGGTACTGGGGATCGAACTCGGGTCCTTGCACTTGCGCAGCAGGCGGCGAAACCGCTGAGCTAAATCCCCGGCCCGACAATTGATATTTAATAGTTGGAAGAATTTTATTTTTTAAAATATTTGGGACACACACATTCATTTTGCCTTTAGACTAATAAGCAAACTGTGAATTAAGAATCCTTCTAGCTGGGCATGGTATCACATGCCTATAATCCCAGCACTCTGGAGAGCTGAAGCAGGAGGATTAATTACAGGTTTGAGCCTATCTTGGGCAGTTTAGGGACTCAGCAAGACCCTGTTCCATAATAAAAAAAATAATAAAAGGCTGAGGATGTTGCTGAAAGCCTGGATCTTTAGTACTATGCTCCTCCATTTTTTTTTTTTCATCTGGTTAGGGATAAGTGAAGAATTGATTGTTGGGAAATAGAAAGCTGAATCTAAAGTGAATGGCAGGAACTTATCCTCTCTTTCGCCTTTTGAGCAATTGAGACCAGGCTGAGCAAGATTAGTGTCCTAACAGATTTGGAAGCTGTGATGGTCTGGAGCAGAGTATGAGAATCTCAGTTTTGAGGAGGGCAACAGTGTGGCTGGAGCGGTAAGTTAGAGCCTAAGTGGAAAATGGACAGCCTCCATAGGAGAGGGTGATGAGTTCAGTGTGTGTGAGGTTAAAGTGGGGAGAAGCTATTTCCATTGCAGTGTGTGCGAGCCCAAGTGGAATGAGGAGGGCACCCAGCCTCATGATAGTGGAACCCAGGTGGAGAGAGAGAGGGCATTGTGGATGGAGGGAGCACAGTGGCATTAGCCTGATGAATACCAAAGTGATGGCAGCAGTGATAGTTTAAAAAGTTGTGTGAAGCTTGTGTACAAGTAGGAGATGTCACCTGAGTGGGGCATATGAGCAGTAGCAGTGGGAGATTGGTTACACAATAGGAATTATTCAAATGAGTAACTATATTAAGGGTGCAGGGAGCCAGCTTTTTTTTACCATTGGAGAAAGAGATTACAAATATTGAAAAGGTGTTCTTGTTAGATTGGAATTGGAGATACTGATGTTAACTCATGACTTTCGATACATAGAGATTCATCCAGAAATAAAGAGATGTATGTGTGTATGTCTTCATTGTCCTCCTGATCTGTTTATTGAGAGGGCCACAGAATAGGGGTAACCCAAATAGCATTGAGCATACCTAACATTCAGATCTTGGCTTCTGATTACCTTTATTCTCTAAAAGAAACCAGGATTCCTTGGGAAAAATAGCTGCCTTCAAGCTAGTGCAGGGAAAGTACAAAATGAATCTTTTGGCAAAAAGTAAGGAAATAGTCAAAGAATGATGGGAACATGTCATACACACACACACCCTGCATAAAGGGGCTCCCACTGTCCAAATAAGGGGCAATGTGAACATCTAAATAAATAATAATTGTGAATAAATGGGAAGCCCAAAATCCATACTGATAAATATATAAATACATTGAAAGTCTGGTGAAGAAAAAGATACTTCATAGTCTCAAAGTTAATCATGAAGGGAAAAAGAGTTACTTTACATTGGAGAAGGCTGGCAGTTAACACCTTAATCAAATGATCAGTTAGCATCATCAGTAATGGGACAAATTGAACTCATGTGTCTCTTGATTGGATGTAACAAGACACAATTTCTGTACCTAGAACATAATCTAGATCTGTGGGAGTGGTAGACAAGCTGAAGTTGGTGGTCATTCTACAAAGAAACTGTTTTGTAACCTTCAAAAGCATGAAGGCCATGAAAAACAAGGTTAGACAGAGGAACTGTTTCAGACCAAAGGAAGCTAGAGAGACATGACAATAATAGTAAGTAACATCATTATAAATCTGATGCTTTTACCATGTAAGATGTTTCCCTTGGAACCATCCCCAACTCCCTTCCCCTCTCTCATTTTGCTGCATTTAAATGTGTCTAATAATTAGGTAGTAGAGCTGCATCGATGTTAATTTGCATATTTGTAAATATCCTTGTTTGTAGAAAGTGTACATTAAAGCATTTGGGGGTGAGAAAGCAAATGCAAGGTATGAGAGATAGAGCAAGTACTGTACAGAAAAATGACTTATTGGAGAATTTGCTACTAAAGGAAGCAGAGAAATGGGGGCTAGATTGAGGATGCAGGCTGTTTACAAATGAGAAGGAATGGGAAGATGATAATGCAAGAGGGTACAGTTTCAAAAAAAGTGTTCTAGAGTAAGAAAAAAGGCAAGAGATTCAGCACTCGAAGTTCATCTGGGGAGCAGTGAACGATGTAATTGAAAAGAATGCAATATACGGATACCAGGTGTTCTAGTGCCGTTTGCTGAAGACACTATCTCTTCCTCTGCTCTTGAATTGAGTTTATATTCTATAAAATGCTGATGTTAAATGATCTTTCAAAACTCAGTGGACCATATATGTGTGGTTCTATTTCTAGATTCTCTGTTTTATTCAAATGATCAATATGTCCTTCCTTACACCAACACTGCCTTGATTACTGTAGCTTTAGAAGAAGTCTTAAAAGTGGGTGCTAAACGTCTTCCAACACTGTTTGTGTTTTTGTTTTTGGCTTTTCTGGGTCCTTTGTACTCCTACATAACTTTTAAATTTCAATATCCAATTCTTCATTTATAGCAAGTATCCATAGACCTGAATTTTTATATATACCTTGTGTTTTCTAATCCTGCTAAATTCAAGTACAAGTTCTAGGGGCTCCTAGAGATTTCTTAGTATTTTCTCTTTGGATGATCATTTCATCTACATATAAAGATTTTGCTTCTGCCGTGCCAATCCTATCCTAATTGTGTCATTTTATTGCCAGACTATTTTGGTTTAGACCTATGTTTCAAAGTCTAATGGACAGATGAAGAGTAGGCATATCTGCCCTTGTTCCCGACTTTAGGGAGAAAGCATTGTATCGTCTCCATTCGTAGGAGTCTTTGTTGGAAGTATGGAGTACATGTCTTTGATCTGTTGAGAAGGTTCTGTTCTACTTCTAGTCTCCTGATAGCTTTTACCATGAACAGCTGTAGAATTTAGTCCAATACTCTTTCTCCAACTAGTGACAGGATCATATGGCTTTCTCCTTTCCTCTGTTAAAATGATGACTTTTGGGGGTGGATCTTCTAATGCTGAACCAACACTGCCATCCCTATAACAAAACCACTTTCTCCATACTGCCAGATCTGACTTCTAAGCGCTTGTTTTGTTAAACAAATTTCTATCTATATTCATACTTTTTTCTTCTATTATCTTTATCCAGTTTTAGGATTAGCACAATGTTGATTTCCTAAAATGAGGGGAGAAGTGTTCCTTCTTTTTTCTGCTTTAATTGTTTGATATAATTTATCAGTTAAAATGTTTATGAGCCTGCTGTTGTCGTATAGGTAGGTTTTCAAGCTAGGAATATACTTTTTTTAATAGGTGCTATTCAAATTTTATATTTCCTCCAGAGTTAGTTTCATTAGTTTGTCTTCTAAGTTACTTCTTAGAAGTTGTCAAATTTATTTCAAAAAAGATTTTTGTAATATGCTTTCTATATCCTTTTAAATTCTGTAAAATCTGTGGTAATGTCTCCTAGATCTTAATATTGTAATTTAAAAAATGTATAACTGATATTGTGTAACAGGAAGAAAAGGTCTAAAAGAGCAGGGGAATTGGGAGGGGTAGGGGAAGGGAAAAAAGTGAAAGGAAAAAATATGAGAAGAGGAAAAAAATGGAAACAAGGTCTTTGCAAATAGGGAAGGGTGGAGGGGGTGAAGGGAGGGCAAGGGAAGGGGAAAAAAAATAAGAACCAAGAGACTCATGTAATGGTACAAGATCCCAATGATGAATGTAACTGTATTTTATACCTAAAATGTACCAATAAAGTTAATGGGGGGGGGAAGAAAAGAATGCAGATTATAGGTTTATTGTTTAATAAGAGAAAGATGAGTATTAATTGGCTTCCATTTCTGTTTTTTTTGTGTGTGTGTGTGGTACTGGGGATTGAACTCAGGACCTTGCGCTTGTGAGGGAAGTGTGGTGCCACTGAGGTAAATCCCTGGCCCTTTGGCTTCCATTTCTGTGACAAATACTTGAGATTAAATCAATTTAAAGAGAGGTGTAAAGATTTGTTTTGCCTTGTGCTTTCAGAGGTTTCTGTCCATGGTTGGTTGGCTTGTTACTTTTGGGCCTGTTGCAAGGCAGTGTGTCTTGGCAGGGAAGCATAGTGGAACAATGCTGCTCATCTTATGGTGGGCAGGAAGTAAAGTGAGAGAAAAGGGCCAAGGTCTTCATATCCCCTTCAAGGTCATACCTCCAGTAACCTAATTTCCTTCCACCAGATGCCACCTCTTAAAGGTTCCATTACTTCTTGGTAATGGTTCAAACTGACAACCAAATCTGTGGCATTTTGGGGACATTTAAAATCTAAAGCATAACAGTGAGGCAATTATCAACAGATTGATTCAGTTTCCTAGTGAAAATAGAGTCTAAATTAGCTGAAGGTGAGGAAAGAAGTCTTACTGCATTTTTCCTGAGAAAGAGGAAGTGGCAAATAAGTATTGTAAAGCATAGAGTGAGCAGGCAGAGAACATGTAATGGGATCAAAGGGCCTCCCTGGAGGCACTCACAAGGTTATGGAAAAAAGAATTTTTTTTTTTTGAAGAGAGACCTGTCAGTACTGGTTTGAGGTTTTCTCCAGCTGCATTCAGCTACTCAATATGGGAATAGAAGAGGTAGACAGGTGGTTTTAGCCGTTTCAGATTTTGTGAGAAGTGTAGTAAAATGAGAGAAGAATAAGGGAGTTGAGAATGCTTTCAAAGGAGTGATTAGACACTTAGTGATTACAGTAAGTCCTGGACTTACAAATATTGGAGTTGCAAACTTTACCAGGTGCACCCTGTAGGACTCACTTTGTTGAATTTTGAAAGAATCTGACTTAGGGATGTTCTCTTGGAAGGGAACTTGTTCATAAATGGGGGATTTATTGTAGCCCCTGGTTGTTATGTCAGAAATGGGGTCTTTTCATTGACCTATTTACTTCTGAGACTCTCAGGAAAAGAGATAACTAGTTTTAATCTCCCTAGCAACAACTAATCAGACTTTCTGTAAAGTGTTTACTTTTGCTTAGTACATTAAACAGTGCCTGGGAATCCAAAAAATTCTTCCCTCACATAGCTTTTATTTTGAGGGAGAAACATTAAGTAGTATCTCTGGATATATTATAACTTTGAAATTATTAAATTCTATAGAATTATTAAATTCTGCTATTTCACTGTACCAAAAATATTCAGAGGTCAAATATCTGCCTTTCTAAAGGTCTCAATATTCCCCTCTCATTTCCAATTCCAAATTTTGGCGTCTGTTATTTCCTTTCTAGCATCTTACCCAGAACCTAATTAACCTATTTTTTATCCTTTGAATCTAACCTAAAACTCTCTTGGCCTTTTCTTGATGTGTGTGCCCCTTAGACAATGAGACCTCATAAATGGCAAACCCTGCTTCTCCCACCTTCCCTTCCCACTCAGATCAGACCTTGGAACATTCCTGTTTTCCTAGTTTTCAAATACTTTTTGGGCTTCTGGTCTCTAAAGTACCCACATATCTTTTAGAAGAAATATAAACCAGGATTTTTAAGTCTTGGCACTGTTGATATTTGGGTTGCATAATGATTTGTTGAAGGGGAAGAATGTATTTTGTACATTGTGAGATGTTTAGTACCTTCCTAGTCTTTATTCCCTAGATATCAATAGCAGTCCCTTTCCTCCACTGCTTGTGACAGCCAAAACTGTCTCTAAATGTTCCAAGATGTCCCTTGGTGGGGAGGGATCAAGACTGTTCTGGACTGAGAACCATGTTGTAAACTGATTATTTGTAAGTAATAAAGGCTGTGTAGACTAACTTTTATATGTTTATCTTCAAGTCTGGCATACATCTGCCTATATATAAACGCTTTCTCTTTAAATCTCCATTGCTCCAATGTATTTGTTATCTACTACCTTCATCGAAGGCTAAACCAGTGGGGCCTGGACTTTAAACCTCCAAAAATGTGAGCTAAATAAACTTCTCTTCAGGGTGGCTGATCTCTCATATTTGAATATAGTAACATGAAGCTGACTAACACAAAATTCTTTTGGGAAATCAAGTTGAGTGGTGCTTGGGATTCAGATATCTTGTTTGTCTGGTGGACTCTAACCAAAGAGTGAGGTATATGAAGAACAGTAGTAGCCCAAGAGCTACATAGCAATTACATGAGTGTGTTTGGGAGTGAGTGGTCATATTTCCATCCAGGGAGCAGAGAGATTGTGACGGGGTCCCACAGTCCCCTTTGAGGGCGTGTATCCAATGACCTAAGGATCCAAAGGTTCCACTATTTCCTAAGACCACCATAAGTACCAGGTCTTGACATATGAACCTTTAGGCATCACTCAGATTATACTCAAACCATAGAAGACTTCTGTCTGGAATCTTTTTGCGAGGCAGTACTGGGGATTGAATGGAAGGGCACTCTATCATTGAGTTATGCCTATCCCTTTTTATTTTGAGATAGGGCCGCACTAAGTTGCCTTCTGTCTGGAACTTTCATTGCCCCAACAGACTAGATTGGACATTACTGCTACCAAGCACTGCTTTAATTACATCTAAGCTTAGACACAGTATGGATCAATGTCCCTAAACCCAACTGTACATCAAAAATTGGGCACCTAACCCCAGAAATTCATTTAGTAGCTCTGGGATGAGGACCAGGATTTATTACTTTTAAAGCTCACTAGTGCTTCTTATCTAAAGGTCAGTGTTTGAGAATCTTTACTTTTGACAGTGTACTTTAAACTATTGATTCTCAAACACCGGTCCCACAATAGTTGTTACACCAGTATTGTATACGTTGAGTAAAGTAAGTACTATATGGTGAATTATTTTTTACATATTTTTATTAGTACATGTTTGTAGTACAAATGGCCATGTAAATTCACAGTGGTATTGTTAAGAGTTTGTGTTAATGTGCAAGAGAATTCATTTACTTGATACTTCCCACCAATATTGCCATCACAATAAGTGATAAATAAGAAATATATATAAGAATGTATATTTCTTATATATATATCATAGTATGTATCACAATAAGTGATAATATAAGAATGATTTAAAAATAGCTAAATCATGCGCAAATTTGTGTGTATTTCTCACTTTTAGATCATGGAGACTTCTGATTAGATTAAAAAATGCTTTTATCATGTAAAATTTACTTTAATTCATTAATTCTATTAAGATTTTCCAATACTTCTTATGAAGATAAGCCATAAAATTCTGTCTGCGTCATCTCTGCTTCTTTCCAAATATAATAAAGCATATGTAGATAGAACTAAATTATCTCAACCTTCAACTATAATTATGTGGTAAGAGTAGTGTGAGATCACTCTTTAGATTTATTCCCATGAATATACCAACACCTAAGTATCCGTCAGATTAGATTAGACCCAGGAAGCCATTTGCTTTCTGGCAACAGTGTAAGACTATTTACTTAGCTAAGTGAACTGATTTCAAGCAGGGAAAGCTAATTAAGACTGCTGGATCTTTGATTTAGGTGTATTACTTAGCTTTGTTATCTTGGGCAAATAGTTTCATCTCTATGCTTCTGTTTCCACATCCATAAATAAGCTGATCTTTGAAGTTTTTCCTAGACACAAAGCCCTCTGATTAGATTTCATACGTCCTTTACACTTACAGAATAGTTGAAGAGTCTCGAAAAGGGAAAGGCAGTCTAGAGTAAAAAGAAAAGTGAGTCCAATGGGCTAGAAAGCCAAGAAATCAGAGGGAGTACACAAAGGGATGTTTTTAACTAGTTAAAACTAGAACAGTTCTCTTCTTGTTAGTACTGTTCATGTTAAAACTATGAAAACATACATGAAGACAAGTCCTGCTCTTGATTCTCCTTTTTGGTAATTATGTTCTCTGGTAGGGTTAGAATGTCAGCTCCAGGGGTAAGTTACAGCCATCTTTTATTATCTATGGTTTCAGTTACCCATGGTCTAGAAATACTAAATGAAAAAATTTAGAAATAGTTCATAAATTTCAAGTTAATGCCATGCTGAGTATGAAATCCTGTGTCATTGTGCTCTGTTCTTCCAGAGGATATGCATCATCTGTTGGTCCAGCGTTTGGCAAATTGCTGCTTGGGTAACATTAACCATTGAGATTGTTGCACATGCATTTTCAATTTTTTACTCTATAAGGGCCAGCAGTGTGGTGGGTTTTCTGTTATATACCTTTCTGAAAATAATTTATAGAAAACCTTTTATGCGATTTGTTCTCTAGAAATTTGTAGCTTTAAAAAGAAAAAAAAAACCAACCTGGCCTAGTAGCACACACCTGTACTCACAGTACTCTGGAAGGCTGAGGCAGTAGGATGGCAAGTTCCAACTCCATTCTGGCAATTTAGTGGCTCACTGTCTCAACAGAAGTGATAGAGCTGGGTGTGGTGGCATATGCCTGTTATCCCAGTGCTCAGGAGGCTGAGGCAGGAGAATCTCTTCAAGTTCAAGGCCAGTGAGCTACACAGTGAGACACTGTCTCCAAAAAAAGTACAAAACCCCCAAATAAAGTAGGTAATGGGGGTGGGTATTTGAGCTCAGTGCAAAGATCTGGGTTCATTACTCATTACCAAAAAGAAACTGTCAAGTCTGACTCATCCATGAACCTCATCATTTGCTTTCTGTTTTATACATAGTGAATTTTAAAAAATAAGCTATATATATATATTTTTTTTGTCTAAAAAGGTGGCCACTGTTTCAAAAGTTGTTACATTGAATGTGGAAGGGCATTTGCTAACAGGAAGAGGTCATGTTGCACATCTCAGAAGGTTTTATCATTAGTTAATAGTCCTTCATTTTTTAGTAGAATTGTAGAACACACAAGATTTTTGTATACTTTGTATCATAACCATTTGGTTGATAAGGATAGAATTTAGAAAATAACCTGTTTTTGGGTAGTTACCTCTGTTACTTTTTAGCAATGAGAACTATGGACTTAGTTATATTTTTCTGTTTCATCTGGGCTGATTTTAAAATTAGTAATGAAAAATTACATTATTTTCTGAATTCCTCTTTTTGTTTATGTAGTTCTGCCCTCCTGGTTGTTTTCCCTCTAGCTTTTAGGTATCCATATCTGATTTAGTTACTTTTCTCTTGTTGCTAAGACAAAATATTCAGCATTCCAAGTTAAAGGAGGAAAGATTTATTTAGTTTACAATTTGTAGAGGTTTCAGTCCATAATCAGCTGGCTCCAAGGCAGAGTGGAACATGGCAGAAGGACAACAGTTCATATTAGTGGAAGACAGAAGAAGCAACGAGAGGCCTTCCCCATGTCTTTCTGCTCCTTTTATTTTATTCAGACTATTGGGATTAGGGTGGTGCCAAACCAATCACTCACATGTGAATGGTTTAGTAATCTCAGGCCCTTAATCCTAGCATCATACACTCTAGATTCACCCACCTGTGACCGCATGAGGCTTTGGGGTGACATCTAGATCCAAACCATAACAGTATCCTACCTGTCTTTTAAGACTGAGTTGAAAATTTGTTTCCCCATAGCTAACATTACATTGAGTGGTAAAAATGAGTTTTTCCTGTAAGAAATAGAGTAAGACAAAAGATACCCACTTTTATTACTTGTATTTGACATAATGTTGGGAGTTACTGAGGAGTTTTGGCTAAAAAAACAAAAACAGGCACTCTTTGGACAGAAAGAAGTAAAATTATTTGTTACATGTTCCATGATCTTATATTTAGGAAATTTTAAATGTTTCCTAAAGAACTTTTAGAATAAGTTAACTCAGCATGCTTTGAAGGGCTAAAAAAAAAAAAAATCAATGCACAAAAGTCAGTTGCAATTTTATACACTAACAATGAACAATCTACAAGAGAAAATAAGAATGGCATAAAAATATTTTGGGCTAAGCTTAACCACGGAAGTCAAACACTTGTACACCGAAAACTTTAAAAGAATACTGAAGGAAGTTAAAGGCACAAATAAATTGGAAGACAGTCGTGTCCATGTATTGGAAAATTTAAGAAGTTAATAATATCTAAAGTGATTTATAGCTTCAGTGTAATTCCCAGCAGAATCTCAGTGATGTTTATTGCAGAAATAGAAAAATCCATCCTAAAATTGTATGGATTCTCAAGAAGAATAGACAAATGAATCTTGTAAAACAAAGAATAAAATTTGAGTGTTCACACTTCGTGATTTCAAAACTTGAGTGTGATGTTGGTATAAAGACAGACATACAGACAATGGCATAAGATAGCCCAGAGTAAACCCTTGTATATATGATCAAATGATTTTTGGCAAGTGTGCCAAGACCAGTGGGAGAAAAAGACAGCCTATTCAGCAATGAAATTTTCAGCTGGGAAAATTGGTGGCGTACAGTTTTGGTTTTGTTTTTTTTTTGGTACTGGGGATCGAACTTGGAACCTTGCGCTTGCGAGGCAGGTGGTGGAACCACTGAGCTAGATCCCCAGCCCACATTTTTGAGTTTTTTTGAGGGTCTTGATAGGTACCCAGACTGGCCTTGAACTCACTGCAGTCCTCCTGCTTCAGCCTCTCAAGTACTGAGATCATAGGCGAGTGCCGCCAAGCCTGGCTGGAAAGTTAGATCTCTACATGCAATTAGACTCTTAACCTTAAAATCATATACAGAAATTTACTTCAAAATGAGTAGTGAGCCAAAGACCTAAATATAAGAATGAAAATTTAAAAACCTCTTAAAAGAAAACATAGGGGGAAAAATTTTATGATGATTGATTTGACTGATTTTTTTTGATATGACATCAAAAACATGACAAAAATGAAGCAAATTGGATTTTATTAAAATTAAAAACTTTTGTACATCAAAGGATACTGTCAACACAGTGAACCCACAGAATGGGAGAATGTATTTGCTATTCATATACTTTATGTTACTATCCAGAATACATAAAAACCACATGCTTAGAATATCTTAGTCCATTTAAGAGATGGACAGATTAATTAGTACCCCAGAATCTATACAAATGGCCAGTAAGCACATGAAAATATGTTCATTATCACTAATTATTAGAGAAATGCAGCTCAGAAACACTGTAAGGTATCACTTAACATGGCTATTAGCAAAACAACAGAAAATAAAAAGTATTGTCAAGTATGTGGTGCAAGTGGAACCCTTGTACATTCTTGGTGGGAATATAAAATGATGCGGCTACTGTAAAAAACTATGGTGATTTCTCAAAAAAATTAAGCATAGAATTGCCTTGTGAATCTTACATTTCCGCTTTAAAAGAGATGTACATGCATGTTCACAGATGTGGCAGCATTAATCACAGTAGCTGCAGTGTGGAAGCCACCTGAGAATGAATGTCTTGAATTACTGTATTGGAGTTAGGGTGGGAGGGGCGTTGTGCAGTTACTGCTAATGACGGTGGAGATGACCATGGTAGTGAGTTGCCGAGGAAGAAGGAAGTCTTAGAAAGTTAAAAGTGTCCTTAAAAATTGTGGTAGGGATCATTTGGATAAAGTTTGAAGTCGCTGTGAGCTTACCTTAAAATTTAGTTAAAATATTAAGTTAAAAAATAGGTGGGTTTCTCAAATACACAACTTTTAATCTGTTTTTTTAAAAATTGAGAAAACCAATGAAATTTAGTTGATTTTAAAAAAAGAACTGTACAATACTCTTCAGTTTTCTTTGGGTATAGATGTCGCTGATTGACCCTGAATTAATTGGTTTTTTCGTTTCTTGAGACTTAAAAAGTTTTTGTAGTCCATTTGAGTTAGAGGGAGAAAAGTCAGTTGTGTTAGATCTTTAAAAATGTTTTTGGTAGTAGTTTGGTATTCAGAAGGGCTGGAGAAACTTTGGCAGAAAATCAGAGCCATAGAGTGAGCTGAAACTAGGACAGCAAAGTCCTTATTCTGCCTTTTGGTTTAGGAAGTCTTTAAACAGTGGTGTCTCTTGGTGCTTTACCAGAAGTACTTTATTGGAACTTCATTCGGATGCAGGACTGAATCAGTGTAATTAGAAGGATTGCATATTAGTGACTTCTAAAAAATACTTGTAACATTTTCTGATACACAGTTGTTCTAAATTAAGTTACATTAGAGATAATACAGATAAAAGTACAAGATTGTTGTCATATTAGTATACATTACAGTATGGTAAAATGCTAGAGCAACATATAATTCATTTGAGTTATGCTGCATAGTGTGGCCATTTAAGTTGGTGCTGATACCACCTTTAATTTAGAATATTTTCCTTGTATTCCCAAGTAAATAAGGTAAAGTAACTTTTAAGTATTTTTCAAAATTAAAAAGAAGCACTTAGGGTTGGGGATGTAGCTCAGTGGTAGAATGCTTGTGCCCTTGGGTTTGGTCCCTAACACCACAAAAATCAGACAAAAACACTTCGGGAATGCTTGAAGGAAACAGAAAATAAGGGCTTTCTTAAATATGAGATAAGATTTAATTTAGGGCACACCATTGAATGATTCATTTCACAGAAGCCGTGGTAAAAATGAATGTAGGTGAAGGAAGTGAAAGAATAATTGAGGTGAGGAAGTTGGATTCAATTAGTAATCTGGAATTAGAGCATTGCTAAAGGTAGAATAGAGAAGTAATGATAAATTGTTTTGATGATTTAAGTGTTTTATTTCTAATCCATAAATTTTTAAAGAATAACTGCTTATTTTTGCTTCTGTAGTTTGTCTTTGTCTTTTCCCCAACCTTTCACAGCTCAAAGTATTTCCAGGCTCAAGAGTGGGGAATTGTGTTGTCTGAGGCTTGAAATTACATGGAGACTGGAGGATATTCCCTTTGAAGATTTTAAGACTTCATGACTTTGATTCTTTTATTTTATGGACTTACAACTTTATACTGTGGTTGTCAAAATAGTCCCTCCTTTTCCAGCTATCTTTTTTCATGTTTCTTGTTTTGATCTTAAAGGGAATGGTCACTAAAGTCTGAATGACCTCTTATTAGGAATGTTGTAGACAAAGTTTAAGCATTGAATGTGTGCTTAAATTGGGGAATTTTTAACTTTGAGATTTTGATATTGTTTCCTATGACCAACAGACTTTTCAACCTTGTATTTCCCTTTTTCTGAAAAAGTACCTCATTATTCGTAACAGTTACACATTTGGACAGTTATAAAACTGGCAGTGACTTTAAGAGGTAGTATAATCTCATCTTGTTTTAGTTATCAGCCAGCTGTGGGAAAATCACTTAAATATCATCAGTGTCCATATTCATTAAAACAAAAATCTGGGACTACTGCTTAACAAATAAAATTAATTACTAAATTTAACCCAATAATGATGGTTATAAAAAGAAAATGAGCTTGGAATGAAGTGGTGTACAAGTTTCTTTATTTCAGAAACTTGGTATTCACATTTGTAAAATGCCCTCTCTGTCAATAAGGCTTTGTAGGTAATGTCTACTAATATATGCAAAAACAGAGTTTTCAAGGCATAATATAAATCGAATTAAGTCAGCAATTAAGTGCCTTTTATGTGCCAGGTTGTTAGATTATGTTCATTTTATTATCTCTTTAATGGTTTTAACGTTGTTTTTGAATCCCATTAATACATTAAATCACTGTGAAAGATGAAGCTATGTATTTCATTGACTGGTTGGAAACTGGTAAATAACAATAAAAATAAATTTGTACTTTGTGATGTTTGTGGTTTCAGAGTAATAAGACAGACCAACTTTATGATTGATGTTTCTTTGCTTTTTTAAAATTGATTTTGGGTTTTGCTTACAGATGACTCAAGTAAAATTAGAGAATTTAAAATGAACATTTGTTCACTATTTTAATTTTCAAGTGTGAATCTTGCTTAGATTGCTTACTGTTTACTTTGCTTTTTTGTTTTTTATATGACTTGCTAAGTTGCTCTTTCAAAATTAAAATTATTCAACTTTAAATGTTTAATGTTTATGATATTAATATATTGCAATTAATGTGTCTAGTTGAAAACCCAGATGGATTAAATGAAATTTACTTTAAAAATAAAGAATGCTTTTTGTATTTTAAGTGTAAATATTAATATATAAACACTCATATATAATGCATAAATTAATAATTAACTCTTAAATATTTATGTAACTATATATAAACTTACTTGCAATTTGTAGATTTGTTTGAGGTAAAAAGAAAACCTTTCAATGTGGTGATATGATAGCATTTAAACTTTTCTGTTTCAAAACTTGTCTTATAGAGATACTTTGTCATTTTAGTTTGATGGCTTCCCATCATGGCTAACAAAACAGTGACCTTGTTTGACTTGTACAAACTTGTATGGTTTACTTCTATGCTGTGTTTTAAAACTGATTGCAATTTTTAAAATTAGGCTTTATTTGGGATTTATTTTAAAAGCCCTAACCTTAGTTATGTATACTTAATACAGTTACACTTCTGTAGCATTCTCTACTTGTATAATTGTCCAGTGATAGTCTTGAATATTTAAATCAACATTAATATTTGTTAATTAAAAATAAATTTAAAATCTTAAAAAGAATTATATCCAAAGAGATTTTGTAGCTTTGTTACTTAACCTTTGTAACTGAAATTTGAAATTTAGCAGTATTTTCTAAATACTCTTGATTATTTGAGCTTGTGTACATTTTTAAAAAATGGTAAGCACCTTAGTTTAAAAATACCTTTGGAATATGAATACATAGATATAGTATAGGCCAAGGTTTACCCAATGAAATTATAGCATGAATAGCTGAGTATTGGAGAAAATAGGAATGACATTTAATTTCTTAAAATTATCTGATTGAAGTTGTAGATACTAAATCCTTCAGATAATTTAATTGTTCTGTGGGAATACTGAAAGAACATAAAATAGATAAAGGGGAATGTGTAAATTTGGAGCAATATATTCTGTTTAATTTGGGAGATGATAAACAAATAGAAAAGTGAAATTTTGTGTAAGCACCTGAGATGGAGAGAGAACAACATTGAGAAGAAAAAAACCACAGTAAGACTATGTCAGTAGGGTAGATATGACTCAGTACAGAGCAAATAAAGGATATTTACAGGAGACTTCAAAAAACACACAAAGTGGTCCTCTGAGGTAAGAAGAGAGTCTAGAACTTATATTTATTATTTAAAAAAAAAAAGAAACAAGGCACCTTTAAACTTGTATTTAAAATAGAAATTGGCACTGTTTTAGATTTTCCTGTGAAGAAACCAAGAATTAAATATAATACATATTATAATGTGAACATAGGCAAACAATGAAAAATGGCCAGACTTATGGTTTTCATCTTAATATACTTGAAAAAAAATTTCTTTTGAGACAGAGTCTCACTATATAGTGCAGGCTGGCCTTGAACCTTTGGTGGTCCCACTTTCTCAGTCTCTTGAATGCTGGGATTACAGGTGTGAGCCATCATGCCAGGCTCAAAAAAAAACCTTTTTTTTTCCTTAAATTCTTTTATTGGTACATTTTAGGTATACAGTACATTTACATTTATCATTGGGTGCTTGTACCTGTACATGATGTATCTTGGTTCTTAGTTTTTCCCCGTTAGCTGCATGCCCTTCACCCCCTCCACCATTCCCTATTTACATAGACTTATTTTCCTTTTTTTTTTCTTTTCTCATAATTTTCCCTTTTCCTTCTTTCCTTTCTCCTTCCCCTCCCATCATCCCTACCCCTTTGGACCTTTTCTTCCTATTTCAAATTATCAGTTTTTTGTTTTAATCATTTTAATCCTTATTTACACTCTCAGTTTCTCACACTAGAGAAACTATTCAGTATTTACACGTGTGTCCTATTTATTTCACTTAAGAGTATGGCCTCAATATGCATCCATTTAGCTATAAATGTCTCTAGTGTCTCATTCTTTATGGCTGAGTAGTACTCCATTTTATAAAAGAACCATATCTTCTTTATCCAGTTTCCAGTTGATGGGCACTTGGGCTATTTCCAAGCTTTAGCTGTTACAAACTGTGCCGCAAAAACAAATTTTTTTAACAAATTACAGTGGCTGTGTTATTGTATGGACCAGAGGGTGACCCCCCTCCCCCGAAATTACTGGGATTATTTGAAATACGGCCACTGATCTATTGCTGTTAGGAATAAAGCCTGCTGTGTATTTTGTGCCTTATGATATGATAATATGATCATTCTTAGCTTATCATCATAATTTTAATTAGCAAAAAGTTTGAAAAGTATCCAGACCCATGA
Source organism: Heterocephalus glaber (assembly GCF_000247695.1). Next base: position 4,165,223 of record NW_004624742.1, on the reverse strand, counting down.
CCTCTGCAATTTTTGATTTTTATAGTCTTGTAATAATGAGTCAAGACTATATCAAATTTCACTAACTTTAATGATAAATGTTTGCAAGCCCTTTTTAAAAATTGTGATTAAAATGTACCATTTTAAGTGTACAGTTCACTCAAATTATCATTCACATTGATATGCCACCATCACCACCATTTATCTTGTACTACTTTATCTTTCCAAACTGAAACTATGTACCCATGAAACAATTCCTTAGTCTCTCCTCTCTTCAGCCCCATAACCACCTTTCTACTTTTGCTCTATGAATTTCACTATTTTAGGTACAGTACATAAGGGAAATCATATAGTACATACCTTTTGTGATTGACTTATTTTACTTAGCATAATATCCTCAAGGGTTATCTATGGTTTGTCTTGTTTTGTTTTGTTTTTTGTAGCATGTGTCAGAATTACCTTTTTTAAAGCTGAGTAATATACCATTGTGTGTATAAACCAGATTTTGTTAACCATTCTTAATATTCCATTGTGTGCAAAAAGTACATTTTGTTTACCTATTCTGTTGATGGACAAGTGTGTTGCTTCAGCCTTTTGGCTATTGTGAGTCTTGATGCTGTGAACATGAATATTCTGGAAGCCTCTTGAAATTTCAGACTGAATGCTGAAAGACAGCATGTGTTAAATCAAAACTCTTGAAATCGAGAGATCTCTGAAACAAAAGGGTTCATTGAGCCACTGTATGTGCCATCCAGAAAAGGAACCAGGTCTAGGAACAAGTTTCTGCAGCTGTACAGTAGCAAAATGAGATAGCAGTTTGAAAAATGTCTGCTGAACCTATAGCTGAGAGTATTTTTATAAAGCACATTTGGAGGAGGAGAGTATAAATTGTTTACATTGAACCTGCACAAGCTGTAGATAAGAGGGGCAAGATAAAATTAGAAAGCTTAGGGATAGGAGGGTAGTCTATAAGGAAAAGAAATTGTTGCTTTTGGTTTGGTTAGGATTAATAGGCTGGAAAATTTATGTATTAGCAGGGCTTGCTGGCATTGTGATGGAATTTCAGTCAACATGCATTTAGAAATGTGAAGCAGGTAGCTGTTAACTCATCATCTTACCTTCTCTTTTCCCCTCTCATATTTATAATTAAATTTAAGACATCTCAAATTCTTTTATCATATATTGTTAGAGATGTACTTGCCAAAAGAAAAAAATGTTCTTTCTGATGCCAAATGAACATTTTTTATTCCACACTAACAACCAGTTCTTCAGATCTCTGGCCAAAGCCTAGGTGTGTTCTACAGTTCAGTTCAATTATGTCACTACCTGAGTCAGTGCAAACCTCATAGGTTTAAGCACTCAGTTCAACAAGGGTGCTATCGCTTCAGATGCCAGTTTTGAGTCCTGGGCCTCTGGTACTTCTGAGTGACTTGGCTACACACACAGGTTTCCTAAAACCCCCTCCTCAGATTCAGTATAGTGGCTCATGGAGCTCAGGGAAATTTACTATTACTGGTTTATTTTAAAGAATATTATAGATGATGTAAATGAACAGCCAGATGAAGAGGCACATAGCATGTGGTCCAGAGAAGAGGACTTTTGGTCCCTGTGGAGTTGGGTGCACCACTCTCCTTGCACATAGATATATTTACCAACTCGGAAGCCATCTAGACCCATTGTTTAGGATTTTATGGAGGTTCCATTATTGATTAAATTATTGGCCATTAGTTATTGAACTCAATCTTCAGTTCCTCTTCCAGGAGGTTGGAAGATGGGATTGAAAGATCCAACCCTCTGATGATAGTTAGTTACTCTGGCACATAACCCCCATTCTCCAAGTGTCACCTCATTAGTATAAACTTGGTTGAAAGGGGATTCTTAAGAATTTTTTAAAATGCCCCTCTCATCCCTATTACTCAGGGACTTAAAAAGGTATGGGAATCTGTCAAAAACTGGGGACAGAGATCACATATATCTCAGTATATCTTATTATAGTAAATAGTGATATATGTGTGAGACAACGTAGTGACAAATTAGTATCTCAGCAAATACTGTTGGAGTGTGCGTAGAAAATAGCTTAAAGAAATACTTTTTTAAGGAAAAAATGCGCACTGGATGTTCGCCATATAGTTTAAGTACAGATGTTTCTAATACTTTTCAGCTCATAGTGTTTGGTAGATTGTTTGAATAATGAAATCCTGTTAAGAACCACTTTTTTGTGACTCACTAAAGGAAAGATGTGTTGAATATTTATTCTTAAGAAATGACTTTAAATAAGAACAATAAAAAGAAAAAAACATGTAATAGCCATTGATAAAGCAGTATGTTCACTAGAATTTTTAAAAAGAAATTGGAGTAAAGTTAGAATGTATCCACTTCATCATCTATAGGTAAACAGAAAATTAATGCCCAAGAATCCACAGAGTACTAAGTTATGTTTTTATTACAGTTAATTTTTTTTTTTTGGTAACGGGGATTGAACTTGGGACCTTGAACCTGCGAGGCAAGCGGTGGAACCACTGAGCTAAATCTGCAGCCTCTATTATAGTTAATTTTATAAAACCAATACTTTTACAATACTGAACACAGATTATTTACAGTGTTTCCAAATGAAATGGGCAGGGACTACTGAAAATTCTTGCTTCTCCTAGATTTCCTGTGTCTTTGCTGTTTCAAATTTGTTGACCTTTTCTTTAATAAATAGCTATCAGTAATATGCTTTCTTAGTAGGAATTTTTGAGAAACTTTAATGCTTTTCTTGAAAAGATAAAGGGGAAATTTTAATTGTTAGTGAATAGCTGCTTTTCTTTTTTGTTAATCATTAAATTTATGGGTACATTTTAGGTATACAATATGATAACATTCATCCTTGGGAGTTTGTACCTGTATATGATATATCGTGGTTCTTATTTTTTCCCCATTCCCCTGTCTGCCCTTCAACCCCTCTACCTTCCCTATTTACAAAGACTTTGTTTCTGTTTTCCTTTTCTCATTTTTTCCTTTCCTTTCTTGCCTTTCCCCTACCCTCCTCCTTCCTCTTCCCCTTCCCCTTCCCCTTTGGACCTTTTCTTCCTATTTCACATTATCTATTATATATTTTGGTCTTTATTTAAACTTGCAGTTTCTCACACTAGAGAAATATTCGGTATTTACACATGTGTATCCTATTTACTTCACTTAAGAGTATAGCCTCAATGTGCATCCATTTAGCTATAAATGTCTCTAGTTTCTCCTTTTTATGGCTGAGTAGTACTCCATTTTATATATATATATAAAAAGTCTTCTTTATCTATTCACCAGTTGATGGGGATTTGGGCTGTTTCCAAGATTTAGCTATCACAAACTGTGCTGCTATGTTTACATGGGTGTGCATATATTGCTGTGGTATGATGCTTTTAATTCTTTTGGGAAGATACTGAGCTGGGGAATAGCTGGGTCAAATGGGACCTCTAATCCTAGTTTTTTGAACTATCTCCATACCCACACTGATTTCTACAGTGGTTGCACCAGCCTCACTCCCACCAACAGTGGAGAAGGGTTCCTTTTTCTCCAGCAGTTGTTATTGGTTGATTTCTTTCTTTCTTTTTCTTTCTTTTTTTTTGGTACAGGGGATCGAACTAAGGACCTTGTCCTTGTCCTTGCCCTTGTGAGGCAGATGGCAACACCACTGAGCTAAATCCCTAGGTGGTTGATTTCTTGATAGCAGCTATTCTTTCTGCAGTTTGGTGGAATCTCAGTGTTGTTTTCATTTGCACCTCTTGAATGACCAGTGATATTGAACATTTTTTCATATGCTTATTTGCTGTTTCTACTTCTTTGTCTGAGAAATGTCTGTTCATTTCAGATGCCCATTTTTGGATTGGGTCTTTAAATTTGGGAGGTCTGATTTTTTTAAGTTCTTTGTATATTCTAGATAGTAGACCTTTGTCTGAGGAGCAGCTGGTAAAAAATTTTTTCCCATTATCATGGGTTGTCTCTTCACTCTGGTAGTGGTTTCTCCTGCAGTGAGGAAGCTTTTTAATAAGATGAGATCCCAGTAGTTTTCCAGCAGGTTTAGTGTTTCTGTTTTAATATTTAGATCTTTGATCCATTTCGATTTTAGTTTAGTGCTTGTTGAGAGACATAGGTTTAAGTTTACTCTTTGGCAAGTTGAAACCCAATTTTTCTAGTACCATTTATTAAAGAGTCTTATTTTTCCACCACTGAGGTTGTTTTGCTCCTTTGTCAAAGATGAAGTGGCTGAGTATGTCTGGAATTGTTTCTGCATCTTCTAACCTGTTCCATTGATTTTCAGGTCTGTTTCTTTGCCAGTACCATGCTGTTTTTAATCACAGTAGCTTTGTAGTATAGTTTCAAATTGGGGATTTTTATACCCTCTACCTTGTCTTTGTTGCCCAGAATTACTTTTGCTGTTCTAGGCCTCTTCTTGTTCCAAATGAATTTTTGGATTGTTTTCTCTAGTTCTGTGAAATATGTTGTTGGAATTTCAATTGGGATTGGATTGAATCTATATAGCAGTTTTGGAAGTATGGCCATTTTCACTATATTGGTTCTTCATCCCCAGGAGCAAGAGATGTCTTTCCATTTTCTGATAGCCTCTTTGATCTCTTTTTTCAGAGTGCTGTAGTTTTCCAAGAGAGGTCTTTAATTTCTTTTGTTAGATTGATTCCTAGGTATTTCATTTTTTGGGGATGCTGTTGTGAAAGGAGTTGTTTCTCCAGTTCCTCTCTTAGTGAGTATGTTTTTCATGTACAGGAAGGCTATTGATTTTTGTGTGTTGACCTTGGATCCAGCCACGCTAATGAATTTGCTTTTTAAGTCTAGAAGACTTTTGATGGAGTTCTTGGGGTCTTCTATATAGAGTATCATGTCATCTGCAAATAATGACAGTTTGACTTCTTAATTTCCTATCTTTATTCCTTTTATTTCTTACTCTTGTCAATTGCAGTGGCTAATGTTTTCAGAACTTTGATTTTAGCATGAAGGATTTCAGTTTTTGACCATTTAGTATGATGTTGGCTGTTGTTTTTTCAGAGATAACCTTTATCATGTTGAGATAAAGATTGTTTCAATTTTCTGTAAGGTTTTTATCATGAATGGGTGCTGGATTTTGTTGAATGCTTTTTCTGCGTCTATTGAGATGATCTTATGGTTTTTGTCCTTGGCTCTGTGAATATAGTGTATTACATTTATTGATTTGCATATGTTGAACCATCCCTGCATCCCTGGGATGAATCCGACTTTGTCAGGGTGTATAATCTTCTTGATGATCTGCATTTTGTTTGCCAGTATCTTATTGAGGATTTTGTTCATTAGGGAGATTGGCTTATAGTTCTCTTTCTCAGTTGGGTCTTTCTCTGCTCTTGGGATCAAGGTGATGCTTGCTTCCAGGAATAAATTTGGGAGTATTGCTTCCCTTTCAATTTCATTGAAAAGTTTAAACAGTAGTGTCAATAGTTTTTCTCTAAATGTCTTGTAGAATTCAGCAGTAAAGCCATCAGGACCTGGGCTTTTCTATATTGGTAAGTTTTTAATTACATTTTCAATATTGTGGATTAATACTGGGTTGTTTAGAATTTTTAGGTCTTCATTCAACTTTGGTAATTCATATGTATCTAGAAATCTGTATTTCTTCTGTGTTTTCCATCTTATTGGTGTATAGGTTCTCAAAGTAGGTATTTATGTTCCTCTGGATTTCTGCTGGATCTGTTGTAATTTCACTCTTTTCGTTCCTAATTGCATTGATTTGGGCCTTCTCTTTCATTTTTTTGATAAGGTTGGCTAAGAGTTTGTCAATTTTATTCTTTTGAAGAACCCACTCTGCTTCATTGATTTGTGTGTGTGTGTCTGTGTCTCTGTGTGTATGTAGTTCTCTTAGTCTCCATTGCATTAGTTTCTGTTGCATAGCTGCTTTTCTAAAGAAACTTGAACTATAGAAAAAGCATTTTGATGATGGATGTTTGAAAATGGATATCACTATCATTGTATAATTTTGTTGCTGAAAATGACCTGTCACTACAACTGTTAAATCTGCACACTTAACACACTCAGATTTGTTGCTTGTTTCGAAACAGAATTATAAATTTAAAGATTATGATTGGCCTTATTTATTATTTTATGATTAGGCAGAACTTCATTCCATAAAGTAGAATGACCATTTTGATGAGCTGAGCAGAGGAAGTTGGTTTCATAGGTGGAAAATGGCCAAAAAATGGCAGAAACAAAAATTGGATTTGTTGTTTCAAACTTATTTGCCATATAAAATGTAAAGCAAAAATTCTTCCTTAATCATGTCTGTTAGAACTTGCTTGGTTAGGAATTTGGCTCTTTTCTCTCTCCTGATTTCTAAGGAGGTCAGGTAAACAACTTAGTTTTGGGTTGGTGGATGTAGAATTTTAGCGTAAGTGAATCCATTATTTTTTTTTTGTCTTTTTGGGGCCTAGTACAAAGAATGATGGCCTCCTAAGTTTTTTTTTAACCCTTGTTTTGTATTTACATTTATGTGGAGAGGGTTTTTTGTTTTATTTTTTCACTTGCTTTATTAACTTTACCTTTTTCTATGCAAAGAAGTAAAATTCTACTGCTCACAGAAACAGACTGGTTGCAAAGGGAAAATTTAAACTTAGAACCTGGCAGCAAGACCCACTTGACACATGGGCATAACATAAGGTTCACAGCAACCATCAGTACAGGCATATCAGCAAATTGCATAGAAAAGGAAAATATTGGGAACTGCATTATTAATATTATGGAAAATAGTAAAAGTCAGGGTATAAGGCAAAATTCATCATGGTGGTATCACCCATGAATAGAGCATTTCCTCATAAGAATGTGCGAATAGTTCTTCAGGTTTTCTCCTAATTTCTTTCATCTCTATGAACAGTTCCATATCATCTCCATCTCCACCCATCCCAACCCGTCTCAGTCTGTTGAGCATAGCCTATTGAAAATTAAGGCAAGTAGGTGAGCCTGTTCTGGTCTGTTATTTTCTCAGGCTGGTGGCCTTTGCTTCTTCTCAAAGTGTGTGGTCTTCCTCTCCGTTTTGGATGGGTTGCTTTATTTGTTTGATTTCCTGAACCCATCCATATAGGCTTTTCCTCCATCACCTCCTGCCATTTCTTGCCACTAGGTGTCGGATGGTGAAATTTAGGGTAATCTCACTTTGAGATTTTGGGATCAGTTTTTGGAGGATACTGTGGCTGAACTGAATCTCAAAGGAGGAATAAGAGTTAATTGCAAAAAGATGACTAGGGGGCTAGGGATTTAACTCAGTGGTTCTGCCGCCTGCCTTGCAAGCAAAAGGTCCTGAGTTTGATCCAGGGTATCACAAAAAACAAAAACAAAGAAACTTTTATGACCATTATAGTGCTTGAACCCCTATGTTTTTATTCCCCTGAAGATCGGAAGAGCACACGTCTGAACTCCAGTCACCTACCAGGATCTCGTATGACGAAAAAAAAAAAAAAAAAAAAAAAAAAGACAAGGAGCCATGTGGGTAAGGGCATTCAGGTATAAAGTAGCATGCCTTTAGCTTAGGAACCTATTTGTAGATCTTGAAAAGTGAAGTGGTTGGGGACCAGGTGTTTCATTTTATACTCCATTGCTTCTCTGTACAAATATCAGAAGCTGGTTCAAATATTTGTGGATACAATTTCAGTCGGTTTCAATGACTTTTACTTTTCTTTTCCAGGATCAGTTCGACAGTTTAGACAAGCACACACAATGGGGAATTGACTTCTTGGAAAGATATGCCAAATTTGTTAAAGAGAGAATAGAAATTGAACAGAACTATGCAAAGCAATTGAGGTAAGTTAAATTTATTTTTCACTTCATAGAAATTACATGTTTAAACAGTTTAATATTAAATATGGTGTTCCGTAAGTTAAATTCTATATTTTTCATTAGACTTAAATTAAAAATTATAATTGATTTGTTTTAATGATTGATTTAATCAAATCTTTGCCTAGTACCACAAGGAGTATTGGCTAGCTAGATGGTAAGTAGCTTTCTTTGCAGAAAGATGTTTTAAAAATTAGAAAATTAGGGAACAAAATGCCAAGAAAAGGAAATACTTGGGTATTATTCTGTTCTACACTTTTATTTCCCTTTTGTTTAGCAATCTCTCCAAATCATCGAACATTTGTTTGGAATTTATCATTTTTTCAGTACTTCTAAGACTTGGAAATTGTGTGCTAAATTAAAATTGATAAAATTAATCTTAAGATTTTGTTCAGATAGCAAAATCATCATTGTTAGATTATACTTGACAGGTAGTTTTGCTGGGATTTACTCAATAAAATTGTTGCTTGAAGTTTTAAGACTAGAATGTAAAGGGGCTGGGGATTTAACTCAGTGATTTCTCCACCTGCTGCTCAAGCTCAAGGACTGGAGTTCGATCCCCAGTACCAAAAAAACCACCAAAAAACCCAAAAAACAAAAGACTAGAATATAAAATTTTAGCTGTAGGGGTTAGGACTCTTCAAATTGCAAGTGACAAAGATTTAACCTAAATGTACACATGACCACCAAGTCCAGGGATGTTTTGATTTAGGGAAGAAATTAGCTCCATCTCTTGGGTCTGTTTTCCCTTGTTTCCTTTATGCTCACTTAGTACCATCCTCTTTACCGTCTTACCTCTAGATTTCTTGCCATTATACCCTTATATCCTGAAAAAGAATGATATCTTCTTTGTTATACCTTTGGTTGGAGAGGGAGAGTAGAAGAGTGAGGTGGTGGAAGGAAGTGCAAGCTTGTCTATCTTCTTTCTCCAGAAATTCTAGCAAAGATCTCCTTTTGTCATACTTATTTTAAACAATTTACTGAGATGGTGATAGTGAATTGACTCATAACTAATGATAAATAATCATAAGTAACCCAAAATAAATTTAAAATAGTAATTTTAGGGAGATATTTGAGAGACAAGTCATATATGTCCAATGTAGTCATAACTTGCAAGGAATTTACTGAATGTAGGTAAGGAAAAGACAAATATAATGAATAGATTACTTGTAATTTTCTCTGATGCTATAATACTATTTTTAATAATATTTACTGGAACAGTGACATTATGCTAGTATTGTGATCCATTTGCCTCTGGTTTTTCTTTTCTTTTTTTCATTAAGTTTATTGGTACATTTTAGATATACAATACAGTTACATTCATCATTGGGAACTTGTACCTTTACATGATGTATCTTGGTTCTTATTTTTTCCCCATTCCCCTGCCCTCCCTTCAACTCCTCCACCCATCCCTATTTACAGACTTTGTTTCCATTTTTTCCTTTTCTCATATTTTTTTCCTTTCCCTTCTTTCCTTTCCCTTACCCCTCCGACTTTCCCTACCCATTTAGACCTTTTCTTCCTATTTCACATTATCAATTATACATCTTGATCCTTATTTATACTTTTAGTTTCTCACACCAGAGAAACTATTCGGTATTTACACGTGTGTGTCCTATTTATTTCACTTAAGAATATGGCCTCAGTAGTGTGCATCCATTTAGCTATAAATGTCTCTAGTTTCTTGTTCTGCCTCTGGTTTTTCTTGAGCAAGGTACTTCCCATATTCATATTCCCATGGGAATATGAATGGGGAGCCTATTATATATTAATAATAACAACAGTGATTATATTTCATCTGTCTAAAAATTACTGTCTGGGAATTTTACCCCTTCAGAATCCAAAAGTATGAAGGACCTCTGAGAGATTAAAATATCAATTACAAAATTTACTTGCATTTTGTCAATAAAAAATTTCTCATGTAATTTTTAATTTAATCTTGATTTTAATAAATACAGTTTTCTGGTTTCAGGTTTCCAATGGAAGTAAGCAGAAGATATGCTATAGGCAGTACAATGATGGCAGATAGTGTAGAGACAATAAGGAAAAAGGTTTAAAATTTTAAAAACAGGTGAAATTTATTGTAGAAGTGACTAGTGCTGACTACTTCTGGGGCTCTAAGGGTATAAATCACTTTATTGTATTTTTTTTTTTTAGTACCAGGGATTGAACTCGGGACCTTGCGCTTGCGAGGCAGGCGGTAGAACCGCTGAGCTAAATCCCTGGCTAAATCACTTTATTATGGCAGAGTAAAAGAAAATGTTGGTAAGAATAAGTCTGAAAAAAAATATTTTAAAGAAGGCAGGAAATAAGAATGTCTCTCAAAATACATATATGCCTTTAATCCAACATTTTCATTACTGATCTCTCCTGAAGAAAAACGTATGCAAAGATGTATGTACCACAATTAATTGAAGAGGGAAAAAAATTCCTACCTAAATGTACCTGTTAAAAGAATGATGAAAAATACTGTTATAAAGGTAGTTTTACAAAAGTAGATCTACCACAGTATTTAAACTTAAAAGGTTATTCAGTCCATCACTGTAAAAAGCAAGTTGCAGAACTGAATGTACAGTAAGATCTCCTTATTGCTTATTTGAGATTATGGATAGTTCTGTAAGTATTCTGAAGTAGTCTAGAAGGATATACCCCAAATAGTAATTACCTTTGGCAGAATGAGAGAGGGGAGAAAGTTTTACTTCATGTATTTTTGAATTATTGAAGTACTTTTAGTGATTTTACATGCTTTTGAAATTTAAAAGTTGTTCTTAAGCAAAAAAGATGGTATGCTTCAAAAGAGAATCCTATTGCAAATTCTAAAATACAAATTAATAATTTATATGCTAAAGCTTTAGCAATCTGAAATATTTAACTATCCAGGATAACTTAGCCTCATGTTTCTTGATGGCTAAGGTTTTGCTAGAGTAATAGGACTCACTGAATTAAATGGCCGACTTGTTTGCCTCTGTCCTGAGATTGATAATAGCCATTAGTTTTCACTTGTAAAAAAGAGGGGGCATTGAATCTCACTTCACTGAAGCTAGAACTCACAATTATATGATATGAAAAATTTAATTTTATAGTGAGAAAGTGGTTTCTATTATATATAGACATTCTAGATTAGTGATTTTTCCTCTTTCGAGGAATGTAACACATGTAAGGAATTTGGCACATTTCCAGCCTAACAATGGCACTAGCAGTGATTTTCAACCTGCTTAGGTCAGGATTATTGGATAATGTTGAGTTATTTGAGTGAGGAAGAGTTGGGAGGAAACATTTTTAATTTAAAACCACCTACTCCCTTCCCTCACTCTATTGAGATTTGCTGCTTTGGATGAAGTCCTAGTAAATGATTGGATTATCAGCTGCTGTTTATAGTACATTTTGTTTGAAGGGAAGAGGCTTGCCTTGTTTATTTCCTCTTCTTTAATGGGAAAAATTCTTTTAACTTCCCCCGTTTTTCTTACTGCAGAAGTTCATTTCACACATAGGAGGAAAAATGTGCTGCCTAGTGAGGTACTTCCTCCTATATAATAATTATGCTTAGAATGTTAATTAAATATTTATGTTTTAAATACATTGTAAGACTAAAAATTTTCAATTAAATTCTTTTCACTATTCTGTTCTTGTGTTTTGATGGATTTGCTTTAATTTTAGGTGGGCTGTTGGTATTGATTGATTTTTGGAATTGATATAAGATGGGAATAACTTGAAATCAATATATCTGATTATGTTTAGAGCCATAGTTTATAGACAATGATAGTGTCAAACTTTTTGTTTGTTAGTTTGTTTTGGGGATTGAACTCAGGTCCTTGTGCTTGTGCAGCAGGCAGCGAAACTACTAAGCTAAATCCTCGGCCCTGATAGTATCAATTTTGATTGATGCTAAATGGTGATTTTATATCCCTTGGTGCTGTTTTTGTTTGTAACCACATAAATAACTGAAATAATTTTTTTTTCTTGTAGTACTGGGAATTGAGCCCAGGGCCTTGTTTCATGACAGGCAAGTGACCTGCCACTAAGTACTCATAAGCCTGGAGTTCTTTTGCTCAGTCTAGGATAGAAATCATGAAAAGACAAAGTGCAGTAGTGTTTTTGTTGTTGTTGTTGTTGTTTTTGATACGTCTCCAGCTCATTTTGGTTTACCAGCTCATCCAAGGGTTATTTTGCTCAATTTGAGATAGAAATCATAAAGAGGCAAGCAATACCATCCAAGTGAGGCTTTATTGGGTCTTATACTTGAGTATGTGGGGGCAGTGTGCAGGTTAGGGTTGATAGACTGCTCCCTGGGGATGCAAGGATTATAGTTTATATAGGCCAAAAGTTAAAAAAAAAAAAAGGTGGTCAGGCTTGTGCATATGATCCCAGGGTTTATGAACATGGCTTGTCAATTCTTTGCTTTTGACACTGGGGCTTGCACTTGACACAGTGATCTGTGCATGTGTGTTGGATTTGCCTGCACTTAGCTCATTAAAGATGATAGAAGTACTCACTGCTACCACTCTAGGAAAGTCATATATTGGGCAAGTTCAGGCCTGTTGTACATGCAGAGATGGTAGGAAAGTTTGGCGGAGGAGTCATCAGCTCCCCAATCTGGGCATTGGTGGAAACAAATATTTTGAAGGCAGCTTGTATTCACCAGGAAACCTTAGAGGGGGAAATCCAGGCCCTTTCTACTCTACGTTTTCCCCCCAAGACATTTTATCCTCCTTAAACATAAGAAATTATGGATGAATGTCTGTATTTTCTATGGCTGTCTGCTGCTGATTAGGGATATTGACTCTGATTTTCTGAAAGTGTAAAAATCTTACAGTGACTCCTGTAATGACCTGATGGGCCCATTTACTCCCCTGAGAGATACAGGTTGGAATTTTTGCCTAAACATTAATTTGGCTTGGAACTGTTATAACCTGGAAAACATAAATTTTACCAAATGCTTAAAAAAATACAAGGTCCGAACATTGACAATAGAAAAATATCTACTAATGGACTGAAGAAAGGAATAAACCAAGTTGGAAATGATGGTACAAACTTGCCTGTATTCCAAATGAAGCTGGTCATAGGATTGCTTTGCTCAAAAGTGTGTAGCCACTGTGCTGGGTCATATGTAGTGTTGAAGTTAGTGCCTACTCCTGTTTTAATTTAAACGCAACAGGAGATATTCATAACCACACAGATTCATTCCTGTTCAGGTAGATATCAAAGATGATCATGAAGACCACAGTGGCAAGAGAATGTAAGGATTTAGAGAGATCAGTGATGGCTCCTCCAAATTCTGGGCTAGCGAGCAGATTTCTGGGCAGATTCCTTAGAATGGCCTCATGGTATTTGACCCATGGGGTCAGCAATCCAGCAACAGTCCTGCTCCTGAATTAACCCAGTGTTCCTCTCAGATCTTGCCATAGAAAAGTCTTAGAGGTGACATTTAAAAAGTAGTCACATCTATTCTCCTGAAGGAATATATGCTATTCCCTAGCAATAGTGTATTGTCCTGAAACTGAGAATTCTCTAGGAGTAAGTTAATGCTTGGGAGGGAGTGGAGAAGGCGGAATTGGGGCTCCCCGCATAGAGTAATAAGTTTAGTCAGTGATGGAAAAGGAACAGTTACCCTGGAAGTCCCTACACCCAATGGGGAGTTGAGTTTTGTTTGATTTATTTATGGGGGGAGGTACTAGGGATTGATCCCAGCACCTTCATACTAAACTATATTCCAAGCCCTTTAAAAAATATTTAAAAACATTTTTTTGTGTGACAGAGTCTCACTTTGTTGCCCAGGCTGATCTTGAATTTTCTGCCTGCTTTAGCTTCTCAAAGTGCTGGAATTTCAGGGATGTCCCACTATGCCCAGTTTAAACCTTTTAATTAGTTTTCCAACTTGAAGAGTTGCCACACAGTGGAGATAGAGGTTCTTCTCTTAGCCATGTGTCTCTAGATCATGTGGCCATCCTGGAGGCTCATGGGGTCAGGAAGATGAGTGTCCATTTACCAGCCTTCTTCCCCTGCCTTTTTCATACAGAATGGTATTCCTTGAGCTTTTCTCCCTCCTCAATCTTTCCCTCTCAACTGCCCTTGGTGTCTTCCTCCAAAAAGGCTCAAGTTTTTATTCTAAAAATCCTCTCAGCTGTTAACCTAACTCTAGTTACTTTCCTTATATCTCAAAATAATCTAGAACAAATAGCCTAAAATTCTTGTGTGTCTACCATCCACTCCTTTCCTAATCTCTTCCAATATACTTTTTATTAAAGTTTCACCTAAATACTACCTACCAGATTTAGTTGGGAGTCTCCATGGCTTTTGACATTTAATTATTAATTTCCATATTGGAAAGTCTCTTTCTTTAGATTTTAAAACATACTGATTTCTCAGTGCCTATGCTTCTTTGACCACCTCTCTTATCTATTGACTCTCTCTTTTTTCTGCCCCCTGAATGTGGGTAGTTCCTCAAGACTTGTCCATAGTCTGTGTCTTAATTGCTTTTCTCATTGCTGGGACAAAATACCTGACACCCACAAATTAAAGGAGGAGATGTTTATTTTAGGTCACAGTTGGTAGGGTTTTAGTCCATAGGCACCTGACTCCAAGGCAAGACAGCATGACGGAGGAGAAATAGTTCATGTCATGGCAGGGAGGAAGTAGTAGGTGCTCAAGGGAGAAAGGGGAATGATGTCTGTCATCTTCCTCCCCCCGCCCCCGCCGTCCTCCTCCTCTCCTCTCCTCCCTGCTCTTCCCTCCCTCACTCTCTCTCTCTCTCTCTGTGTCTCCCTCCCTCCCTCTCCTGAAGTCACACCCACAGTGACCAACCTCTTCCCACCAGGCTTTACTTCCCAACATCACACCCAGCTATAAACCCCTCAGTGGACTAATCCAGTATCACATACTCATTCATGTTCCAAAAGCCCCACCTTTGAGCAGATGAGGTTTTGGGGAGAGCATCAGGATGTAAGCCATAGCCAGGCATAGTGGCCCATGCCTGTAATCCAAGCACTAGGGAGGCTGAGGCAGGAATAACTGAGACTTTGAGTTTAAAGCCAACCTGGGCTACATAGTGAGTTCAAGGCTAGCCAGAATTGCATAGTTAGATCCTGTCTTTAAAAAAAAGAGAGAAATAAGCCATAATAGTCTGCTTTTAATTCCATTGGTTCCCTCAGGAATCTAAACTTCAGATTTCCTATTACCCTGAATGTGGATGATAGGTCATCACTGATCTCTCTTGGACTCTAGATCTTTTTGAACAACAATCTGCTAGTGACTCTCCCTGCACTTTATATTTACCTCAGTCAAACTCATGGATTTTTTTCACCCCCATATCCAAAACTAATTTCCTCCATTTATTTTACTGCAACTTAAGCCCTTGTATAAATAATCACAAAAAGGGCCAGGGATTTAGCTGAGTGGTTCCTCTGCCTGCTGTGCAAGCGCAAGGACCAGAGTTCAATCCCTGGTACCAAAAAAAAAAAAAAAATCATGAAAATCTTACAGATTTCCCATTTGCAGTACTTCTCACATTTACCCTTCCTTCCATTTCTGTTAATCTACAAGCTAGTTTAAAACCTTGATACCTCTGGCTGTCTTCTAAATTGGCCTCTTTATCCTAGTCTGTGCTATTTCAACTTCCCAGTTTCCCTATATATGCCTAAAACAACTCAAGAGACTTTTGTCTGGCTAGGGTTTAGAATCACCTGGGAGTGTTTCTCAAACAAAAGCCAAGGCCTACTCCCAGACATTCTGGGTTAGCTGGTCTGGGAGAATGAGGGTCTAGGCACAGGCTTTTTAAAAAAATTATTTTTTATTTTATTAGTACATGTTTGCAGCTCGTATAGTTTATAATCATTTTAGGGAGTGGTTACAACCTCAGTTTGTTTTTTGTTTTTAAATTGATTTCTCTCCCCCTCCTACCCTCCCTTCGCCAGTTCCCCTATCCCATTTTTCATTCTTGTTGATAGTATTAATCTTAGCTCATGTTATGGCGTATAATGTTTACATTAACTAAGGCTATTAGGTTCCTGTACGTGGCATATGGTTTTTTTTTTTGGTACCGGGGATCAAATTTGGGTCCTTTCGCTTGCGCAGCAGGCGGTGAAACCACTGAGCTAAATCCCCAACCCGCATATCTTTATTCTGTTTGTTTCCCTTTTCCCTCCTCCTCCCCCCTCTTGCTTTTTCCCTTGGATCACTTCCCTGTTATGCAAGATCCATCTCCTTGTCCTCTTCTGTCCATCTTTTATTATTCTCTTTGTACTTTGCCTCACTCAAATGAGAGATATCAAACCCTATTTAAGCTTGTGTGTCTAGTTTATTTCACTTAATATTATATTTTCCAGATGTATCTATTTTCCTACAAATGTCTCAAATATGTCATTCTTTATAGCAGAGTAGTATTCCATTATGTATAAATACCACATTTTTTAAATCCAATCATCTGTTGATAATATGGGCTGTTTCCAGGATTTAAGTATTTGAGTTGTGCTGCTATAAAAATTGGTATGCATGTATCAGTGTAGTTTGATGTCTTTTAAGCTCTTTTGGAAAGATACCTAGTGGGGAGGTGGAATTGCTAGGTCATATGGACTTTCTAGTTTCAGTTCTTTGAGAAAACTCCATATTGATTTCCATAATAGTTGTACTAGTTTACATTCCCAGCAACAATGAAGAAGGGTTCCTTTTTCACTGTGGCCTGGCCAACATTTGTTATTGTTTGATTTCTTAATGATTACCATTCTTTCTGGAGTAAGATGAATCATTTTGTGTTTTTTGGGGTTTTTTTGGTTTTTTTGCAGTACCAGGGATTGAACTCAGGACCTTGCACTTGCTAGGCAGGTGCAGCACCACTGAGCCACGTCGCTGCCCCTGGAATCTGTTGTTTTAATTTACATTTCTCTAATGGCCAGGGATGTTGAGCATATTTTCATATATTTGTTGACCATTTGTATGGTATTTCTTCCTCTGAAGTGTCTGTTCATTTCTCTTGCCCATTTTTTGACTGGATTTTTAATTTTAGGTGATGTAATTTTCTTGAGTTCTTTATATATTCTAGATATTAGTTCTCTGTCTGAGGAGTAGCTAGCAAAAATTTTTTTCCCATTCTCTAGGTTGTCTCTTCACTCTGATTCTTTTGCTGTACAGAAGCTTTTTAGTCTGATATCCCATTTGTAGGTTCTTGCTGATATTTCTTGTGCAGTTGAAGTTCTGTTTAGAAAATCCTTTCCTACACCTATGTCTTCAAGTGTTTTACCTATTTTACCTTCCAGTAGGATTAATGTTTCTGTTTTAACGTTTAGATGTTTGCTCCATTTTAATTTAAGTTTAGTATATGGTGAGAGATAAGGGTCCAGTTTCAATCTTCTGCACACAGATAACCAGTTTCCCCAGCACCACTTGTTGAAGCTTTTTGCTCCCTTGTTGAAGATTAAATAGCTGAATGTGTCTGGGGAAGTTTCTGTATTCTCAATTCTGTTTTATTGATCCATGTATCTTTTTAGTTCTAGTACCATGCCGATTTTATCACTATTGCTTTATAGTATAACTTCAAGTCTCAGGTATTGCTTTGCTTCCTGCTTTTCTCTTGTGCCCAAAATTTCTTTTGGTCTTCTGGGTCTCTTCTGATTCCATATAAACTTTAGGATTATTTTTTTTTCTAGATCTGTAAAAAATGCTGTTGCTGGTTTGATTGGGATTGCTTTGAATCTGTATAACTGTTTTGGGATTATGGCCATTTTGACGGTGTAGATTCTGCCTATCCAGGAGCAGGGGACATCTTTCTGTTTTCTGCTGTCTTCTTCAATCTCCTTTTTCAGAGTACTCTATGTAGTTTTCTTTTTAGAGGTCTTTCACTTCCTTGGTTAGATTAATTACTAGGTTTTTCTTTTTTTCTTGAAGGTACTGTTAATGGTATTTTCATCATTTCCTTCTCACCCTGTTCATTGTTGGTGTACACAAATGGTAATGATTTTTGTGTGTTGATCTTATGTGCAGCTACATTGCTGAAGTTTGTTATTCTAAGAGTTTTTTGATGGAGTTACTTGGTTCTTCTATGTAGGAATTTGTCATCTGCAAATAATGATAATTTGAGTTTTTCATTTCCTATATGTGTCCCTTTTATTTCTCTCTCTTGCCTAATTGTTTGGCTAGTGTTTCAAGTACTATGTTGAATAGAAGAGGTAATAGTGGACATCTTTATCTTATTCTTGATTTTAGGGGGGATGCTTTTAGTTTTTCCCCATTTAGTATGATGGTGGCTATTGGTTTGTTGTAAATAGCTTTTATCATACTCGGGTATAGTCCTTCAGTACCTGTTTTCTTCAGAGTTTTTATCATAAAAGAGTGTTGGATTTTGTCAAAAGCATTTTCTGCATCTATTCATATGATCATATGCTTTTTTACTGTCCTGTTTATGTAATATATTACATTTATTGACTTACATATGTTGAACCATCTTTGAATCTCTGGGATGAAACCTACTTGATCATGGTGTATGATCTTTTTGATAATGTGCTGGATTCTGTTTGCTAATATCTTGTTGAGGATTTTTTTACATTCATGTTTGTTAAGAAGGTTGGCCTATAGTTTTCTTTTTCAGTTAGATCTTTATCCGGTTTTGAGATCAGGGTGATGCTGACTTCCATTAATGAGTTTGGGACCACTCCATCCCTTGCAGTTTCTTTGAAGAGCTTGAAGAGTATTGATGATATAACATCTTTACAGATTTTGTAGATTTCAGCAGTGAATCCGTCAGGTCTTGTGCTATTTATTTGTTTATTTATTTTTATTTTTTCAAGGCTGAGGATCAAACTCAAGGCCCTGTATATACAAGGGGTGCAATCTACCACTAATGCACACCCCAACCCCCCTTGTGCTTTTTTTATTTGGTAGATTCTTTATTACTGTGTGAATTGCATTGCTTGTTATTGGGTTTATGTCTTCTTGAGTTATTTTTGATAGTGTGTATGTGTCCAGGAATCTGTCCATTTCTTTAAAATTTGCTAATTTTTTGAAGTAGTTATTAACTGTCTGCTGGGTTTCCACAGGGTCTGTTGTGATTTCAACTTTTTCATTTCTAATTGCAATGATGTGAGTCTTTTCTTGCTATCTCGTTAAGTCTGGCTAGGGGCTTATTTATTTATTCTTTCAAAGAACCAACTCTTTCATTTATTGATTTTTTTTGGGAGGGTCTCAATTTCGTTGATTTCCAGTTTCATCTTTATAATTTCCCTCGATTTGGGTTTGGGCTGGTTTGTTGTTTTGTCAAGTATCTTAAGATTTCCCATAAGGTTGTCTATTTGAGTTTGATCTGTTTTCCTAATGTGAGCATTGATTGTGATGAATTTTCTCTTAGAACTGCTTTCATATTGTCCCAAGGTTTTGCTGTGTTGTACCATCCTTGTCATTAACTGCTGGAAATTTTAAAATTTTTTTCTTTTCTCTCTTCTCTGACCCATTGGTTGTTTAGGAGTATATTGTTAATTTTCCAGGAGCTTTTGCCATTTCTGAAATTTCTTCTGTTGTTGATTTCTATTTTCATTTTACATTGGTCTGATAGTATGCATGTGGTAATTTCTCTTATAGTCACTTAAGCAGGCTTTGTGGACTAATATGTGATCTCTTTTGGAAAAAGTACCATGTGCTGCTGAAAAGAATGTATATTCTGTGAAGAGGGGTAGAATACTCTGTATATATCCATTAAGTCCATATGTTCAAGGATATGATTCATCTCTGAAGTTTCTTGATTGGTTTTTTGTTTAGTTGATCTCTTTGTGACAGTGGGCTGTTAAAAAATCCCCTGCTGTGATTGTGTTAGTTTTTATTTGATCTTTTAATTTCAGCAGTTTTTGTTTTATAAAAATAGGTGTTCCGGGGCCAGGGATTTAGCTCAGTGGTTCTGCCGCCTGCCTTGCAAGTGGAAGGATCTGAGTTCGATCCCCGGTACCAAAAAAAAAAAATTTTTTTTATTGCCCTGGTGATATATGATGCTGAAAATCTTATATACTTAT
>NW_004624742.1:4114160-4145318 GCF_000247695.1 Heterocephalus glaber | reverse complement strand
AAAAAAAAAAAAAAAAAATAGGTGTTCCCGTATTTGGTGTATATATGTTTATCAATTTTACCTCTTTTTGTTATACTGTTCCCTTAACTAGTATGTAGTGACCTTCTTTTTCTCTTCTATTTTAGCTTAAAGTTTACCATGTCTGATATTAGAATTGCTACCCTTGCTTGTTTTCGGGGTCCTGGTGCATGAAATGTTGTTTTCCATCCTTTAATTTTAGCCTATGAATATTTTTTTTTTTTAGATTAGATGAGTTTCTTGAGTGGAAAAGACTGTTTAATTCTGTTTTTAAATCCAATCTGCCAGTCTGTGTCATTTTATTGGAGAATTGAGGCGTTAACATTGAGAGATGTTACTGAGATGTGTTGGTTATTTACTATCATTGCTTTCTTTATCTGTTGGCCTGTCCTTTGTTTTTCTTATGATGTTTTCTGTTGATTTTCATCCATTGACCTCACTAGCTTCTGCTGTGTTTTTATTTCTGTTGAGAGTATTCTTATTTTCCCTAGAGCTGTTTTAGCATTCATTATCCTCTGAGCTGGTCTTTTTTTTTTTTAGTACTGGGGATCGAACTGAGGACCTTGCACTTGTGAGGCAGGTGGTGGCACCGCTGAGCTAAATCCCTAGCCCTGAGCTGGTCTTTTTAATGGAACTACCTTATTTCTCAATCTATTTTGAAGACAGATTTGCTGGATAAGTTAATCTGAGTAGAAGTTAATTGGCTCTTAGGGCTTGTTATACTTCACTCCATGCTTTTCTGGCCTTTAGGGTTTGTGTTAAGTCTGCTGTGTTTCTAATTGGTTTACCTTTATATGTGATTTTTTTGTTTTTCTCTGGCTACTTTTAAAATTCTGTGGGCTTTTTTTTTTTTTGCTGGATATCTGGTAATTTAATAAGGATATGCCTTGGTGAGCTGTTTTTGTCGTATTTGTTTGGTGGTCTGTTTGTGTCGCTTACTTGCATTTTAAACTCTTTGAGAAATTTTCTTCTATGATTTCTATAAGCACGTGAGTGAATCCATCTGTACTGTCTTCTAGTTTTTCTGTGACTCCAGTAGCTTTAGATTGGTCTTATTATGGTTGTCTAGTACCTACTGGTTAGTTTTCTCTTGTTCTCTTTTCATTTTGGCTTTTTTGAGCTCTTTTTATCATGATTTTTTTGTCCTCAATGTCAGGTACTCTGTCTTCATATTGATCATTTCTGCAGTGTATCGATTCTATATAGTTTCTTATTTCAGGTATTTCTGTCTGACATCTTTTTGAGGATTCCATATTGTTGTTGAATTTGTCATTCAGATTTTGTACTGTTTTTGTTCACTTGTCCAGCTTTTTACCTATTTCCATGAAATTGAAATTGACCATGTGCATATTGAGTGAAATTGCTGTGAACTTTTGGTTCATTTCTTCTTTGAACTCATCGATTTTCTTCGTCCCTTCTATCAACTTTTCGTGGATTTCTGCTACCTGGTATTTGTTTTCTTTTCCCTTTGTGACCCCTTGCTCTTTCTTGGGAGAGTTTGGAGGGGAGTTCAGAGATCTTCTATTTCCTCACTTTCTCATTCTCTCGTGTGTTTCTCTGTATCTGTCTCTCTCTGTATCTATCTCCCCCTTTTTCCCTTTTTTGGGGGGCAGTTACTACAGGTTGGGGACTATAGAAGTGATAAAAGTTTTTGGCTTGTATGGAGATTTTTAGTAGGATGTTGCCTCCCTGTGTGTAATTTTCAGCTTTGTATGTCCAGGGCTAGTATTTACTCTTTCTGTTACTTACCTTTAAGTGATTTTTAGTCTGTTCCTGTGTTTTGCCAAGAGCATTGCTTCTGCTTATAACAACATCCTCAGATTCAACTTTACAATACTTCTATATGGTAATCATTGAAGTTATACTTACACCTTTTGTCTAGTCTCTATGTACACTATGTAGTTTATTATTTGGGGTTGTTCTGGAATGAGGTAGGTGAGGTAGGGTGGGGAGCATGGGAGGTGGTAGGATGAGGAGTGTCAGGCATTAAGGGGGAGGCTTGAAGGGGGAATAGTGGTAGATGAGAAGAAAAGGTTGATGTGGGGCCTGACTTTATTGGCATACTCATAGTTGAATTGAAGATTTAATATTGAGAGTTTTCACAGGCCAAGGGGGTTTACTTTGTGATTGAGGAAAGCTATGTGGTTGTCAGAACTTGCTGATAGGTTGGATAATGAGCTAGGTAGGATATGGAAGATCCAAAGGCTTAGTGGAGGATCAAGGTTTAATAGAGAAGATAGGAGTGACTATGAGGGAGCTAAGTAAGGGGAATTTAAATACTTGGGAGTAGGCATTTACAGGTTCAGAAAAAGAATAAAGAGAGAAAAAGAACAAAGAGATATGTTACGAGTATTGTCTCTGGGATTAGAGGTGAAGAAACTAGGTAGGGAGCTGAGATTAGGGAGAGATCCTAGACACCTTTTTAATCTTACAAAAAGTGAGAACCTAGTAAATACAGGAAACCATCAAAGAACATAACATAACCCCACATTACTAAATAAGTCAAATACACACATATTTAAACCTGTAAGATGTCCAATGGGAATATGGATGAAATAGTCCAATGAAACATTACATATATGATTCCCAAGTAGCTTCTTTGTCAGAGAGTCTGAGTGTTCACACCCCAATAACTCTTCTCACCTTTCTGCCACAATACTGAAGCTAACTCAGACTCAGGACTTCTTTCTGCTAGGTTGCAGACATTCTCACAGAGTCTTAGCTAATCCAAGTTCTTGGGTTAGGATCTATTGCTATCCCTCTCCCTGGATGTGATGGTGGATTTGGCAGACAGATTCACTAGCAGGAAATCATTCTCTGAGGAGCATTATTCCTATGTGATCAAATCAGCTATAGTAGTAATAGGCTAATCTGTTACAGTGGAAGCTATCATGGCTAGTTGGGAAATATACCATAAGACCCTGTCTGGGGACTCCGTTTAGCCTAGAAAAATAGTCCAGTTACAGTGTAAGCATCATTACAACCCAAATCTTGACCCGCAATTAATGTGCACTAAATGCAGTGGCTGCCTCTCTGATGAAAAACAGCGTTCAACAGTAATTTTATAGAGTAA
Organism: Heterocephalus glaber; assembly: GCF_000247695.1. Next base: position 4,142,227 of record NW_004624742.1, on the reverse strand, counting down.
GTTATCTGAAGCCCAAGGAGTTGGGGACCGGGCAATGCCAGAGGGGAAGAGAAGAGAAAAAAGAAAAAAAGAAGTGTGTGTTTTTTTTTTTAAATAAAGCCTTCTGCTATGTAGTATGAGGAGGAAGAAATAGAAAGGCACAAAGGATCCTGATGATGCTAAGAGTGTGTTATATATTTAGAAAGGGAAAACTGGGTAAAAATTGGTAATGAGAAATGGGTATGGAAAAGATTCCATGACTAATATAAATATTAGAGAATAAGTTAAAGGGAGACAAATGAAAATGGAGAGAGGGAAGAAAAGAAAAACTGAAAGAATAAAACACAGCAGAAAGAAGTCAGATGAAAAGATATGGATAAAAGGAGCAGAGATACAAAGGGAAAAGAGAAAATTCCCTTACCCTCTATAATCTATATTGGAAAAAAAAGGCAATAGGAAGAGAAGCACACATATACAGACTCGCTCATAAAAGAAAAAAGAGTAACATAATGCAATAAAAATGGGGAAAATGTATAGGAGGAAAACAGCAAAGAATAATAAAAAAAAATAAAAAATAAGAAAAATTAACCGAGTTCCATCCCCAGTACCAAAAAAAAAAATAAATAAATAAAAATTTAAAAATAATACAATCAAATTAAGAATAGTAAAGTTTTTATTGTTTTGGATATGTGGCTCTTTTCCTCAGCCTAGGGTTAAGGAGCAGAGATCAAGCTAGGATATATCTGTTCACAATGGAAGTCTAAGGTGGTAGTCTGCCCCTAGAATGATGCTCGATATAGAGATCTGGTTATAGTAAGAACACAGCCCCAGTGTGAGCTTCGAATCCTGTGTAACTGTGAACTTGGCCTCTGACCTCAGAAGCCGGCTCAGTGATCACCAGCCCTTGCCCCTCAGTGGGACTCCTCTAGTCTGCTTTCCAATTGCCCTTGGCTGTCTTCCCTCATCTACTCTGGGAATTTGGCAGTGTGCAGTGGTTTGCAGCCAAGGGACTGCTCTGGAACCTGGGTTCAAATACTCTGCCCTTCTCTACAGTGGCATCCCCACCAGGTCTTGAAAGTTGTGGCAGTGGGCATTCTACCGAGGTCACTCAGCGGTTGTTGGGGGCTGCTGTGGAAGCAGCATCCCACATTTTCCTTGCTGGTTCCAACTGCCAGTGATTCTTTCGGTCCCAAAGCTGTTCTCTGGGTCTCCTAAGCAGCAGAGTTGTTAGTTTCATTTTGCCTCCTGGTCAGTGGTGCTGTGTGGTCTCTGTTCTGCAGTGTGATCTGTTTCTTCTGTATCACTTAATCCTGTTTTCTTCTTGCTCATTTCCCTCCTGGTTCTTGGGTAACTTCCACTCACTTGATTTTTCTCCAAGCTATTATTTTCCGCACTCTAGATACTTTGTCCTGGAGAGGCTGAGTTGCTGGCACTCACTGCTGCGCCATTTTGGGGAAAGCCCCTAGGCTTTTGTTTATTGCTGCCGGTAGTGTCTTTTAACCCTCACCTTATTTTCGTGTACACTATAATTTAGGCTTAGACAAGCTAGAACTGTTTTTTTTTTTTCCATAACATGTAGTTAGTTTTCTTATATCTAATTTACTGAACTAGTTTTTGTCTATCTTCCTTCTATCTGCCCTTCGTTCCTGTGCTCAAGATTGAAGCCAAGGCCTTATGTGTCTGTTGTGGCTTATGTCTAGATGTCCCCCAGAGCCTCATGCTGTCATAGGTGGGGCATTTCAGAGGTGGCTGGATCTAGAGTATGTGATGCTAGGATTGATTTGTGGTGCAATGGTAGGATAAGGGTGTGAGCCCTACCCACCTTAAGGGTGGATAGCGTGGATAAGAAATAAGGGACAGAAAGAGGCTTGTCACTGGTCATTTGCTTGCTTTTCCTGCCTTCTGCCTGCAATGAATGATTTCTCCTCTATGATGTCCCTCTGCCATGCCACCCTGCCTTGGAGCCAGCTGACTATGGACTAAAACCTCTATGAACAGTAAGCCAAATAAACCTTTCCCGTTTTAACTTTGGGTGTCGGGTGTTTGTCCCAGCAACAAGGAAAAGTAACTAAGAGAGCATAGTAGGCAAGTGTTCTACCTCTGAACTACAGTATCCCCAGACCTGGCTCCATGCTACCTGGCTGCCATAATCTGAGCAGCTTTGCTTTACCACACCCTTCTGTCATGATGTTTCTGCCTTACTACAGGCCTAAAAGCAATGGAGTCAGCCGACCATGGAGTGAAACCTGTGAAACAGTAAGCCAAAATAAACCTTTCCTGCTTTGTTTTTCTCAGATATTCTATCATAGCAGTGTACAATTTGACTAACATATAGTGTGTAATTCTTTTTCTTTTTTTGTGTGTGCTGGGGATCGAACTCAGGACCTTGCGCTTTCGAGGCAGCACGGTGCCACTGAGCTAAATGCCTGGCCCTAGTGTGTAATTTTTTACAAAGTTTACTTTGGCAAGTAGATCGTAACTTTGTCCTCTCTGAAACAAAAGAAAACAAAATAAGCAAAACTGGATTAGATGGCATCTATATTTCTTCCTCTTTGGAAATTACGATTCTGTGATTATTTTATCAAAATAAGCTGTTGTGCTACTGGTGAAGGATGCTTCTAGTACACTTCACCTAACTACCAATTTCAGAAAACAGTTCTAAGAAATTTGATGATTTTTGTGATTGGAATTATTATCTCTGGAAGGCTGATGCAGGAGGATCTACACATGTTCAAGCTCAGCCTGGGCATTTAGTGATTTAGCAAGACCCTGTCTCCAAGAAAAAGAAAAAGATTATTGCTCCATGTAGTACATTACCTTCAGCCCATGCTGTGAAGCTGTCTACAAACACCAAAACATACAGTGATTTTCTTTCTTTTTTAATTGTCTTTGTATGGTTTTTAAAATTTCTTCCTGCTCCCATAGTAACATAATTATTTTTGGTTATACTTTGCTTTTGGGGAACTATTAATAGTACTTTTGATAAAGAAACCCATGCTCATCTATCTTAGCAAGAATCTCAAAGAATGTTCTTGATTATTATATGAAAGTATTTTCTTAGATTAAATTACCTAAGCATATAAAAGTTCTTAAAATTCAAACCTGTTGTGTTAAATATTTTTTTAGTGTATGTTTGTAGTACATAATGTAATGTACATAAAACATTTAAATTCCCTTCTTTTTTTCTCTTCCCTCCACCCTCCTTTTATTATTCCAGCACCAGATTTATTTATTTATTGTAAAAAACCTTACAAATTACCACATATATAGATTGAAATCCAGACTAATAGGCCAAAGAATATATAAAACATATAAGACAATTGTACTAAGGTACAATTTAGATACATTGTCTGCACTTTATTACAATACCTTTTTTCTCTATTTTCCTATTATCTGTCTTGTTCCACATATATGTATACATACATATATGTGTATGTTGAATTTTTCGTAGAAGAGAAACCATGCAATATTTAAGCTTGTGTGTCTGAGTTACTTCACTTAACATTATGGTCTCAAGTACATCCATTTTCCTACAAATGACTGAAGTTTATCTTGTTTCCCTGAGATCAGATGAGATTGGGCACATTCAGGTGATATGGCTATAGACACATTTATCCTTTTTTATGGCAGAGTAGTACTTCAGTTGTTTATAAATACTACATTTTAGTACTGGGGATCGAACTCAGGACCTTGTGCTTGCAAGGCAGATGGCAGAACCACTGAGCTAAATCCCAGAAATACTACATTTTAAATCCATTCATCTGTTAATGGACATATAGGTTTCCCCCCCCAATATTTAGCTATTATGAATTGTGCTGCTATAAATGTGGGTATGCATACATCACTGTGGTACAATGTGTTAGCTCTTTGGGATGATATCTAGAAGGAGAATAGCTGAGTCAAATGGAATTTCTACTTTTAGCTTTTTGAGGAATCTCCATACTGACTTTGTATAGTAGTGGTTGTACAAATTTACACTCCCACCAACAATGGAGAAGGGTTTTCTTTTTCCCCATAACCTCACCAGTGTTTATTATTTATTGATTTCTTTTTTCTTTCTTTCTTGGTACTGGGGATCAAACTGGGGACCTTGGACTTGTGAGGCAGGTGGCGGAACCACTGAGCTAAATCCCTGGCCCTGTTATTGATTGATTTCTTGACGGTAGCCATTCTTTCTGGAGTGAGCTAAAATCTCAGTGTGGTTTTAATTTGCATTTCTTGAATGGCTAGTGATGTTGTACATTTTTTCATCTATTTGTTGATTTATTAGCTATTTGTATTTCTTCAGAGAAGTGCTTACTTCAGATCTCTATTTTTTAAATTGGGTCTTTAAATTTTGGGTGTCTAATTCTTTTTGAGTTCTTTATATATTCTAGATATTAGTCCTTTGAGGAGTAAGTAGCTGGCAGAAATTTTTTCCCATTCTATAGGTTGTCTCTTCACTCTTCTAGTGGTTTCCTTTGCTGTACAGAAGCTTTTACTTGATGTGATCCCATTTGTTGATTCTTTGTATTATTTCTTGTGCAACCAGGGTTTTGTTCAGAAAACCTTTGCCTACACCTGTATCAAGAGTTTGCCTATTTTGTCTTCTAGCAGATTGTTTCTGTTCTAATATTTAGATCTTTGATTCATTTTGATTTTAGTTTAGTGCATGATGAGAGATATGGGTCTAGGTTGAGCCTTTGGGATGTGCAAAGCCAGTTTTCTCACCATTTATTAAAGAGGCTATCTTTCCTCTAATAAAGGGATTTGGCCCCTTTGTCAAAAATAACATAGCTGAGTGTGCTTGGAGTTGTTTGTGTCTTCTGTTCCAGTGATCCATTAAGTCTGTTTTTGTGCCAGTACCATGCTGTTTTTATCACTGTTGCTTTGTAGTATAACTTGAAATCTGGGATTGTGATGGCTCCTGCCTTGCCTTTATTGCCCAGAATTGCTTTTGCTATTCTAGGTGTCTTCTGGTTCCATATGAATTTTAGGATTGCTTCCTCCAATTCTTTAAGGCATGTTTTCGGCATTTTGATTTGGATTGTGTTAAATCTATATAACAGTTCTGGAAGTATGGTCATTTTGAGTATATAGGTTCTGCCTATCCAGAAATGGGATATCTTTCCATTTTCTGATGTCCTCTTCCATCTCCTTTTTCAGAGTACTGTAGTCTACATTGTAGAGGTCTTTCACTTCCTTGGTTAGGTTAATTCCTAAGTATTTCATTCTTCTTGATGCAATTGTGAATGGTATTATTTACCTAATCTCCTTCTCAGTGAGTTTGTTATTAGTCTAGAGGAATGCTATTGATTTTTGACTGTTGACTTTGTATACTGCTACACTACAGAATTTGGATATTAGTTCTGTGTGTCTTTGTGTGGACATTTTGGGGTCTTCTATGTAAAGGATCATGTCATCAGCAAATAGTGATAATTTAACTTCTTCCCTATTCATATCCCTTTTATTTCTTTCTCTTGTCTTAATTGCTCTAGCTAATGTTTTGAGAACTATATTAAACAGAAGTAGCGATAGTGGACATCCTTGTCTTGTTCCTGATTTTAGAGGGAAGGCTTTCAGCTTCTTTCCATGTAGTATAATGTTGGCTATCAGTTTGTCATAGATGGCTTTAATCAGGTTTTTTTTTTTTTTTTTTTATGCTGGGGATTGAACCTCAGGACCTTGTGCTTGTGAGGCAGGTGCAGTGCCACTGAGCTAAATCCCCAGCACCTGAGATAAAAGACCTTCTATTCTTATTTTCTTCATTGTTTTTATTATGAGTGAATATTGGATTTTCTTAAATGCTTTTTCTGCATCTATTGAGATGATCATAAGATTTTTGTCCTTGATTCAGTTGCTTGAGCTGGAGTCACTCACTACCTATTATAGACCACAGCATTTGCTGGCCCATTCCACTGATGTGTTTCTCCCTAAAGACTTCTGTAGTTGCCTGCTTTCATTGTGTCTCTGTAGATTCAGTCTTCCTTTCTAAGGAGCCAGGAGCTGGGGAGGAAGTGCAGATTGCCCCCTCTTTTTTCTCTGTTGTGATCTGTCTCTTCAATTTCTCTGTAGGCTGTAATTTTCCAGTCAGATCTTACCTGGGTCCCAGAGATCCTCCTCCTTTTCTTTGTGAAGTTATTTTCCAGTATCTGGATTCAGAATCTTGGAGTGGCTGACTTGTTGCTGCTTACCTGCTTACCACTCCTCCATCTTCCTGGAAGCTCCTTGTTTTTTTGGTTTTTTTGAGACAGGGTCTCACTATATAGTTCAGGCTGGCCTTGAACTCACTTTATAGCCCAGCTGGCCTTGAAGTCACAGTCTCGGTTATTCTCTTTATCCTAAAAACAAATTTCTTAAAATAAAACAAGCTAACAAGTCATGCCACCCCAAGACAGAATATTTACAAATCTATTGAAGAGAATTTAAAGTCTTGTTTAAACAAGTAAAACAGTTTTGTTTGTTCATGATGTCAGCTGTGTAAAAATACTTAATCTTTTAACTCTTATGTGAAGATTATTTTTTTCAAATTATTTTTGTAGTCATTTGAACAATGTAGTAGTGATGAAAATTAGATAACATGCTTGTTTTATCATCTTATATGTAGAAGAAATAGGCAAATTAGAAAGATTTAGTTGCACATTTAATTGTATCTTTTTTTTTCTATATTTTCTGTTTAATTTTCTACTATAAGAGAAGACTTGGCTGTGATAGGATCCCCATTTACACTAATTTAAGAGTAATAAGTTTATTGAGCAAATAAATGTATTGTTTTATATTAGTGCTATCTTTGATTTTATTTTTATATGAAATTCAAGAAGTGATTGAGTGGTCAAACTGCTAGAAGGCTTAGGATATGGGAAAAATATTCAAATCCGAAACACAGCCAAACATACCGCCCCGCCCCCGCCTTTTTTTGGTGGGTTGTTAGCTTTATTCTTTCAGAGCAGACTGACTTTCTGTACATGGCGGGAAACTCAGTCACCAGTAGTACCAGTTTCATGTCTCAGAGTTTCAGCTCTAAGACTGGCCTTAAAAATATACATCAGGTCCAAAGGCTTAAAAATTCTAAACAGGAGCTAATTATGGTGGCACACTCCCATAATCCCAGCACTCTGGGAGGCAGAGGCAGGAAGATTGAAAGTTTGAGCCCAGCCTGGACAATGTAGCAAGACCTTGTCTCAAAATAAGAAATAAAGGGACTGGGTATGTACCTCAATGCAAAGTGCCATTCCACCCCCACCCCAATTTTTTCTTTCCATTAAGGAAACTCTTTGGCCAAACCAGATTCAATTTTCTGCCTCTAGGTCATTTAACTGTGCCCATAAATGGGGCCATTTGTAATAATCTGGCAGCTCTACTAGGTAGGCTATTTCAGGTAGGGAGAACATTTTAGTAAAAGGTCTATAATCAGTTAGTTTTAGGTCTCTAATATTAGTGTCTTTTCTTGTTGCTGAGACAAAATACCCAACCCTCAAAAGTTAAAGGGGGAAAGGTTTATTTAGCTTATAGTTTGTAGAGGTTTCAGTCTACAAAATTGGCTAGCTCCAAGGCAAGGAGGATGGCAGAAAGGCATATAGAGGAGAAACAACATGGCATGCACAAAGTAGCAAAAACAAGGAGCTTTAACAGTGTCTTTTTGCCCCTTTTATCTTGTTCAGATTACTGGGATTAGGACATTGCCAAACCAATCTGTACTGATTTAGTAATCACACACTCTTAATCCTAGCATTGCACACTAGTTTAAGCCACCCCTGAAAAAAGCCCCACCTAGGACCACATGAGGCTGTGGGGCGGGGGGGGGAGCATCTAAACACAAGCCATAATGCTGCCAGAAGAATGATTTCTGTTTTATTTTATTAAAAATAGAATATTGAATATCTATTAAGTAGTAATTAGACCTCAGAGCATTTTAAATGTTAAAGGGTTGAAAATGTATAGAAATGATTCTCAGTTTTTTAAAATGTTTGAGACTTCCTGACTTCCTCCCTTCCCTTTCCCCTCCCTTCTTCTCTTCCTCCATTCCCCAGTCTTTCAAATCCTGTCCTTCTTTGTGATAGGGTATGGGAGGGGTCTTCCCATATTCCCTTTGGTGGACTCAAACACTAAGCTTGAAGCTGAGTAGCCAGGACTATGAGTTTGTGTGCCACTGTGTCTGACACTTTTTGAGATACCTTATATTCCAGAATATAAATGCAAAGTATTGTTTAATTTTTAAATATTATTTTATTTAAAAATTATTATTGTTGTTGTTACTATATTGTGGCATTGAGGGCCTTCTCACTGAGGTACATCCTCAGCCCTTTTTATTTTTTGAGACAAGGTCTTGATAAATCTTAGCTTAGTTGCCCAGGCTGCCCTTGAACTTGAGAGCCTCCTACCTCAGTCTCCCAGAGTGCTGGAAGGATTGCAGGTTTATACCACCATGCCCAGCTAAAACTTTTATTAGTATATATTAGTTATACAGAATAATGGTCTTAGCATATTGGCACATACATATAACATACTTTTTCATCTCCTTATTACTTCTCCCCTTCTTCCTTCCCCATTCTTGTCCTTATCTGTAATAATCTTTTTTCTACTTTCATGTCATACTCTCCCATTCCTTATATTTGACTAAGTGTGGCTTGTTTTGTTTTGTTTTGTTTGGAAACAGGGACTCACTGTGTAGTTCAGGCTGGCCTTGAACTCACTGTGTAGTGCACAGTGTAGGGCACATTGAACAGGTGTGCACCACCATGCCTGGCTGAGTATGGTGTATTTTGCTTAACATGATGGCCTCTAGTTCCATCCATTCTCCTGCATATTGTGTGATTTCATTCTTTATAACTGAGTAATAGTCCATTGTATGTGTATATATATATGTATGTGTGTATATATATATATACACACCACATTTTAAAATCCTTTAATCTATTGATGGGTGCTTAGGCTCTTTCTATAGCTTAGCTATTGTGAACTGAACTGGAGTAGTCATGGGTGTGTGGGTATCACTATGGTATGCTGTCTTTAATTCTTTTGGGACTATACCAAGGAGTGTTACAGCTGGATCAAATGGTATCTCTAATTTTAGTGTTTTGAGGAACTTCCATACTGACCTGTATAAAAAAAGTAAATGAAAGTTTTGAGAACGTATGTGGAATATTTCATAATTTTTCAGTAAAATCCTCAAATGAACACAGACATAACAAAAATGGATAAAAAGATCACATCAATTCGGATATATTAAGCAAGGTGATATATCTCATATCACCTATATAAAATATATAAAGTATTACAGTATTTGGAGATGCTCATTAAATTTAGAGATCTTCTCAGGCCCTAAAGGAACAGTGGTTCTTTGTATTCACAGTATATGATTCCAGGGTACTTAGAAAACATGGGTAACATATATGTACACACACCAAGGCAAAGTACTAGCATATCTATCACATCTGTTACAGTTTCTGTAATATATACTGTATATTTATTACAGTTTATGTTTCAGATAACTCCTAATTTATTGTACTCTACTGAAAACATGTCTTACATATAAGCTGCTGTTATAATTGGTAATTTGGAGAATTTATAGCTTAGAAGAGAGGCCAAAGTCCTGAAAACAATAATAGCCTAGGGAAACTGACATTAAGAGTTCCCTTTGTCACCCTGCTTCCACCCTCTTTTCCTTCTTTTCTTGTTTTTTTGAGACAGGATTTTGTAATCCAAGAGCCAGCTTAAAATTAGTATGTAGCTCAGGTTGGCCTTGATCTCAGACTTCTCCCAACCCACACTCCCAAATGCTGGAATTACAAGTGGGCATCGCTCCACCTAGCTCAAGAGCAGGTTTCTTGGGAGATTTGCTTCAAATGTTCTTTAAGTTTAGAGCACCCTGAATGCTTCACATTTTCACGCTTAAGACAAGGAAGTTTGAGATTTATTTGAGCCAGTAAGCCTGACAAGTTAAAAATTAAAGGCACAGATTATAAATTTATTAACCATTTTTCTTCAGCATAATTTTTTGTTGTTTTAGATTTATTTTTATTTTTTTCTTGTTACTGAGGATCGAACTCGGGACCTTGAGCTTGCCAGGCAGGCCTGGCGCTACTGACCTACATCCCTGGCCCTACACTTATTTTTAGAATGTCCTACTGAGGACTGGGGATTGATTTAGCTCAGTGGTTCCGATGCCTGCCTCAAAAGCACAAGGTTCGGAGTTTGATCCCCGGTACCCAAAAACAAAACAAAAAATGTGAATGCTTATATATATAGGGCCCAGGGAGTTAGCTCAGTGGTTTCGCTGCCTGCTGCGCAAGCGCAAGGACCCAAGTTCGATCCCTGGTACCAAAAAAAACCCCCACAAAAACTAGAATGTCCTGCTGAGAGCAGCCGCTTTAAGGAATAAATTTTTTGTACTTTTTCATTATTAGTTTTTTTAAAATATGAAAACAATGTATAATTTTTTTAAACTCATTGAAATTTGACTCCATTTCCAGTTCCTTTTCTTAGAAATGAGTACTATTAATAATTTAAAGTGTCTTTTTTTATAGGGCATATGTTTTTCTAGAATAGAAATTGTAATTTGATGGAAAATAAGAGTGTTGTGGCCAATTGTAATGGTACTCTTCTGTGATCCCAGCACCTGGGAAGCTGAAGCAAAAGGATTGTGAGTTCTAGGCCAGCCTGGGCCACACAGTGAGTTGAGGCCAGCCAAGACTACGGAGTTAGACCCAGTCTCAAAAACCAAAGACAACACCGTGGACTGTGCGGTAGTTTTTCTAGTTGCAGGCTTTGAGAAAGATCCTGAAATTTTGAAAAGCATATGATTCAGGAATGTACCTTGGCTTTTCCTTTACAAACAGTGTTTAAAAATGTCTTTTGGAATAAAGTCTTATTTTCTGCTTGTTTTTAAGAGTCTGTAGTGACTTTTGTTTAGTAAATCTGAGGTCTTTAGAATTTTGAGTTGAGAAAGAGTCACCTATAGGTACTGTATGTGAGTTTTACATACAAAGAGGCAAATGAGATTCTTTAAAAACTTGCTTGGGACTAACTGCATGTTCAAAAAGTACAGCTACTTTCTTCCCTTCCTTGTGTTATTTGTGGTCTTCCCCTCTGTAATTAGAGTTCAAATTAGTGGTATTTATACTATGTTTAAGATATGTTGCATCATTTAGGATTAACCTTTATAGTAATCAGAATTTTTTTCATATTTTCTTATATTTTAAAAACCTAGAAAAATACAAAAGAGCCTAATACAGTTGATTACATATAAAAAAGCAAGACTTCTCAACACATATTTTACATTGCTTTGACATATTTATATAATATATAATGAATGTATCTCCCTTTCTTGTGGCTGCCATAAGAAATCACTGTAAACCGAGTGGGTTAAAACAACAGAAATTTACCCTTTCACCGTTCAGGAGGCCCAAAACCCAAGTGCTGGCTGTCTACACCTGTGAGGGCTCCTGATCCTCGCCTCTGCTATCTTCTGAGGTCCTAAGCATTCCTTGACTGCTCTGCTCCAGTCTGTGCCTCGAGGGTCACAAGGTTTCCTTTTCTGTCTGTCTCTATCTCTGTCTCTGTCTTTCTGTCTGTCTCCCCCTCCCCTCTCCTCTCCTCTCTTTCCCTCCCCTAGTAGGACTATAAGCGCCATCATCCCTGCTTCTAAAAATGAATATTTAGGAGTCGCTGAGGAAGCAGAGGCTGACCGAGCTGCAGGCGAAACACGGGGATCCTAATGATGCAGCACAACAGGAAGCAAAGCACAGGGAAGCAGAAATGAGAAACAGTATCTTAGCGCAAGTTCTGGATCAATCAGCCCCAGCCAGGTTAAGTAATTTAGCACTTGTAAAGCCTGAAAAAACGAAGGCAGTAGAGAATTACCTTATACAGATGGCAAAGTATGGACAGCTAAGTTGTAAGGTCTCAGAACAAGGTTTAATAGAAATCCTTGAAAAAGTAAGCCAACAAACAGAAGAAAACAACAGTTAAATTCAACAGAAGAAAAGTAATGGACTCTGATGAAGATGATGATTACTGAACTAAAAATGTTTAGAGACTGACACTTAATGAAACAGTTTTAGGGCAGAAGTTAAAATCTGTTTAAATGTTTACTTTGTTTTGTCTATATGCTTTTAAAAAAATAAACTTGTTATGCAAAATAAAGTTGTTTCAATATCACACACAAAAAAAAATGAATAGAGTTTCTTTTTCTTTTTTTTTTTTTTAAATTTTTTTTTTGTTTTTGTTTTTTGGTACCGGGAATTGAACTCAGGACCTTGCTGTTGGGAGGCAGGCAGTGGAACCACTGAGCTAAATCCCCGGCCCTTTAAAAATATTTTTATTGGTACATTTTAGATAAGAGGATAACATTCATCATATGGAATTTGTATCTGTACATGATATATATTGCTGCTTCTTTTTTCCCCCATTCTTCTCCCCTCCCTTCAACTCCTCTTCCCCTCCTTATTTACAAAAGCTTTGTTTCCATTTTTTTCATTCTATTCTTTTTTCTTAGAAGATTCATTGCCTTGTTCTCTATCTTTCCAGCCTCACTGCTTGTCATTCTCTGCCTTATGTTTGATGTTCCAGCTACATTGAACTCACTTATGCATTGAATTCTTCATAAATGTCATTTTTTTTCTTACTTCCTTGCTTTTTCTCATTAGATCTTTTCCTAGAATCCCCAGGAGTTTCTAGTTCCCCAATTCCTGGTTTACCTCTTTAAGGTTAGTCAGAGAAAAACTGAAGATTTAGCTTTCACTCTCTGGAGAAGCTGCTCTACACAGCCCTCTTATTTTTCTTAGTATGTGATGTTATATAAAAAATCTATATATTTTATTTCTCTACACCATTCACTTCTAAACTTTTGATTACTCAACTTATAAATTATGTACATGTAATTTATTAATAAGGCCTTTGGTAAGAAAAATACATATAAGGACTAATGCTTTCATCCTGTATCTTACTAAAACTAAGTGTGGGTTTCTTGGTTTAGGAACTGAATAGTTATCTGAACTCTTAGTGTTTTTCATCCCTTTGTGTCAGTGCACCCTTTCTTAATCATTGTCACATATTGTAGATTGCTCTTTATTACAGTATATACCCGTCTCTTGAGTATGGTCATACCACATTTCTTAATGCTCCTGATTTCTTGCATAGTGCCTAACAAATAGTACACAATTGTTTGTGGAATGGATATAGTGAATTGAGTAAGTGGGATGAATTGACACTAATCTGAAAATAATTATACAGTGATTCTTTTATTTCTTTTTAGTATTTGAGAGATGGTAGGGACATTTATCTTTAAAATGCTTATTGTTTAGAACAGTGCATCTCAAATTATTTGTGATGGACTACTTTCATTTTAGTTTTCAATCCATTTATACTTTTTTCAATCTATAGATGCTTTTGTAAAATTCAGTAAAAAATACTAGTGAGCTAGACACAGTGGAGCACACATGCAAGAGGCTGAGGCAGGAGGACTTAAAGTTCAAGGCCAACTTCGGCTACATAGTGTGACTCCTGTTTCCTCTGTAAATAAACAAACTAGAAAGTGCTAAAAAGCAGAAAATTAAACACTAGGAAAATGGCATACAGAGAGAGATACAAAGTGTAGGCCTTTTTTATTATTAGATTCAGCACACATACAATTACTCTCTTCAGTCCATGGACCTTCAGTGGTCCTTGTACCATATACTTTAAGGAGCATGGTATAAAGGACTATGATAAATGTTTTATCTCATTTAATTCTCATAAATTTGTGGGGTGGCACAGTTGGCACTGTTAATGGGAAACTGCCAAAGGTCACATAAATCCTAGGGAAAGCAGACTGGATTTAAACCCATGCAGTCCAGTTTGGCTCTGAAGTCCAAAGTTTGCCTCTGATTTCATAAAGATTAAATAATGCAAGCAGAGATAATTACAAGTCAGAATATAATTTATTTAGGAAAGAGAAGAGGTCAAAGAATGATTTTCATATAAAAAATAGGGTTATGGAAGATGGTGACCAACTTTTATCCCCTTAGTGATTCTGCATCTGCTTATATATTAGTATTAAAATCCCCGATTTGCAAAACAACAGAGCAATGGTTATTTCTTTGAAATGTGTCTTTGTGCCCTAGTTTTAGTTACCGAGTACTTTTTCATGCTCTTCCTCTTTTCTTATTTAATAGTATAATCAACCAAATTGTTACAATTACACTCATATAAACACAAAAATAAACTTTCTTTCTTATTAGTATTTTAAAAACAAAATGTCATGATCATGTATTTGTTATGTTAATGGTACTAAATGATCACATTACCATTTTGTTTTATATCATGAGATTCTTGATTTTGTGAATTTGGAAACTTCTAGAATGTATGAATTTAAACAAAGTATTATTTGTGAATTTATAATTTTCTAAAAATCTTCTTCCTGTAGAAATCTGGTTAAGAAGTACTGTCCCAAACGTTCATCCAAAGATGAAGAGCCAAGGTAAATTACATACCACTTTATTATTGCATAAAAAATTAAAAACTTTCTGTTAATATTTAGTAATGTAATGTTAACTTTTTTATGAACATATTTTAAAAGTGTTTTAATTTTTAAAAATCAGTGTTTATGAAAGAGAAAAGTACTGTTTATCTTATAAGAATAAATCTTGATCGACAGTTTTCTAGAATGGTTCAAGTGGGGATTTCCAAGTAAGATGTATATTAAGGCTCCACTGGAATGATTTAGTCACCAAAAGAAAAGGTATTTACCCTACACACTTTGTAGTTGTCAGCTTTTAGGCTGTTGCTTTTATTCTAGGTGGTAAAGCAGTTTGGTTGGTTGGTTTAAAGGGATAATGAAAATGGATGAGATTTTCAGGGTAAGTTTTGAATGCTGAATAAAAGGTTAGGAATTTCTTATGAGCTTTTTGACAGTTATAAATAGGAATATATAGATAGCTGTAAAAATGCACAAGGAAAGTGAGCTTAGACTTAACAACTTTGCATAAAATTGTCAGTTATTAGGATTCTTAGGTTTGTTGTTAATGGAGTCCTGTCTGAGCTGTCAGCATTCAGTTGTGAGAGAGTATTCCTTCTTGTATTCCAAGTAGATATATACATTTTAACACAGTGATTCTCTTTTGTTTCTCTCTTTCCCTTCACACACATTTTTACCCTTATTTTTGACCCTTTTACCCCTCTTTGGTGCCAACCATAATGGCACTTCACTCCCATTCAGGATGTGGGCAGGCATACAGGCAGCTGCATCCAGAGCTGATAGCAAAGTTGTTCTGTAGATAAGCCATCGAAATGCATTTGAGTGGTATGCTTGGCAGGTTCTGTCCTTGAGAGCAAGCACATCATCTCTGCAACAGGTTCAGCTGCCAAGCCTAGGAATCCAACCAAGTTCATTCCCAAGCTCAGGCCAGTCAGTTGGCAACCTAAGAGATTCCAAAAGAGCCTACAGGTAGTATTCTTATTATTTTTTGATCCCAAATATCCCTTTATGTATAAGTTAAAGGCTACTCGAAGATATATAAAAATGTGTAACTTGAGCTTAATGTAGGATTCTTTCCATACAAAGTTAATTTAGAGCTAGCAGTTTGGATTTAGGTTGAGTATGTTAAGATTTGTCAAGTGTTAGGCTTTATTATACCTTACCAAAATATTTGTAATGAAAAGAAAAATAAATTTCACCATTTTTAATGTGTTTCTGCCAGGTTTACCTCATGTATAGCCTTTTTTAACATCCTTAATGAGTTAAATGACTATGCAGGACAGCGAGAGGTAGTAGCGGAAGAAATGGCACACAGAGTGTTTGGTGAATTAATGAGATATGCTCATGATCTGAAAACTGAAAGAAAAATGGTAATTCTTATTTTTATTCAATTATAGTTCTATGAAATATTTTCACAAATAATTATTTTGCTTTTAAGAATGTATGTTCAGCATAAATGGACTTCCTGTTTAATTAAATGTCTTCTAGCTAAAAAGTTATTGCAAGATGTTCTTGCTAATTTATGAGCCCCCTGGATATAAGATGATTTGGCAAAGTATAGCCCATGGTTCAAATCCAGCCTACTGCCTATTTTTGTTCCCTAGTTCCCACAAGCTAAGAATGGTTTTTTTATACTTTTAGATGATTGGAAAAAAAAAGGATCACAAGTTCTGGCCCAGCCTGGGCAATTTAGCAACTTAGTGAGGACTTTGTCTCAAAATAAAAAATTAAAAAGAGCTGGGGATATAATGCAAAGGCCTTTGGTTCAGTCCCCTTTGAAAAACAATTTATGTGTGGTTGGCCTGTATTCCTATGACCCTAGAGGGCTACAATAGGAGGATCACAAATCGGAGCTCAGCTTGGGCAGTTTAGTGAGACTCTGTCTCCCCCCCCCCCCAAAAAAAGGATCTGAGGATATAGCTCATTGTGAAATCCCAGGGTCCACTCTCCAAAACAACAACAAAAAACACATTACCAAAATGAAAACCTTTGTTAACCCCTCCTGAAGTTATTTTTATTTCCCTCAATTTTACATCTATTTGAAAGGTTATATTTAAAGTACTGAAGTAATATCCTATAAAATGCATTTTAGTTGAATTTCATTTACTTTGTCCTCATAAAATTATATAATTAGTATCTTAAAAAAAAAAAGACTGAAAAGACTTTGGGACTTTACAATTTAGTATTTAAAATGTATTATTTTTGTTTGTTTTGTTGGTGGTGTTTATAATCTCTAGCATCTCCAAGAAGGACGAAAAGCTCAACAGTACCTTGACATGTGCTGGAAACAGATGGATAATGTGAGTTACATTCTTTTTCATGGTTAACATAAGATTTTGGTCACCCCTAGATCACCCCTAAATTCTGTTAAGCTTTACATCTTGAGTTTTGTATTTTCAAAGTATTACTCATAATTTGACTTTTTTGGGGGGCATGGTAGCCAGTAAAGTGTAAATGGAGGATATAAGATTATTTTTCTTTTTTTCCTATATAATTCTGTAGTACTTGTATGAGCACTCTAATTAATATTCTTATTATTCTAAACATTCAGGGAGTTTCTTTTGCACTTTTGAGTATAGTTACAATAAAATATAAATAGGGGATAGAAGTAGACTAATAATGGTGATATATTGTGGGAGACCATTTGAGACTGAAAAAAACCAAGATATTAGTTCTACCTTTTCTTACCACTTGATTTCTCTTGACTTCATTTTCAACATAGGAAAAATGAAGAAATCAAACCAGGTTGTATGAAGTGTTTCTTCCAGTTCAGTTATTGTATAAGTCTATGAATGTTCCTAATACTATAGGAAAACAAAAAGCAACAACAAACTTTTATAAGGCAAAATTATAAAAGCATAATAATTCATTTAAAATTTTTTCTAAGGTACTTGTTAATGTAGTTTTTCTTCAAGGTTCTGGTATACAGTAATTGGAAAAACAAGATGTCTACATGAAACACTAGTCTTTACTTAAAACGATGTATTAAGTGATGTTATATCTCGTAAAACATTCTTTTTTAGTCATGAGTGACACTTGTAATCCCAACACTGGGTAGAAAAGATGTTCTTTTTAAACCTTCAGTTTATGAAGCAGTTTCTTTTTTACTAGTATATTTTTGTTATGTATATATATTCCTTGAGAATTTGCTGAACGAAATTTTTGTTAGTTTAGTCAAGAAAAACAACTTTGAGATACTTGCAGTGTTCCCAGCCTTTCTTTCCTTTTCAAAAATGCATATTCAAGACTTGGGCATGGTGGCACACACTTGTAATCCTAGCAGTTGGAAGGCTGAGGCAGGAGGATTGCTGGAAGTTCAAGGCCAGCTTTGATTGACATAGTAAGTTCAAGGCCAGCCTGAACTTAGTGAGACCCTGACTCAACAGAAAAACCCCAAACAAAACAAAACAAAGATATATATTCAAAGCTTAGATTAAGATTCTGTTATATAACTGTTACTGATAAAAGATTCTATCACCAATGCTGATTAAGAATTCTTAAGTAGAGGCCAGGGGATTTAGCTCAGTGGTTCTGCTGCCTGGCAAGCCCAAGGACCTGAGTTTAAGACGGTACCACAAAAAAAAAAAAAAAAAGAAAAAATTAATAGTCTCTTCATTTTTGTTTTGATTTTCTAATTGGCTTCTGTAAGACTTTTAGGGAGTATTTTTATTGATTAAATTTTAATTGCATTCACTAGCATCCCTAGTATCTCCCTCCTAATGAGTGTGTATATGCTTCTGTGTTTACTCTTGCACAAGATAATAGACTCCTACAGTGAAGAGATACTGACTCCATTAACAATTGGTGTTGACACCAAATCATTGTTGATAATGTGTTGACTTGCCTTTAAAACAATTAGTAGAGGAGTGAGGATGTAGCTCAGTGGCGCCACACCTGTCTGGCAAGTCCAAGGTCCTAGTTCGATCCCTGGTACTACAGAAAAAACAAAAACAAAAAACAATTAGTAGTTATTAAGAAAAAGTTACAGAGGTCATAAATAAGAAAGAAGCTTCAAAAATGTAGGAACATTTTCTTCAAGGCATTAGTGATGCTACGAAAAAAGGTGAGTTTACTCAAGTTTATTGACAGCATCCTTTACCTGTACTGAGCCCTGGGTGTATAAAAGTGAGTATGACATGGTTTTAGTTTTTGTGGAGCCTGCAGTCCAGTGAAGGAGACCTGCAGATATAATTTCTGTTTAATGTGTAGAAACAAGTATAGGATCCTATTTTTCAGTTCTGTCTCTTCCCGTTTAGCCAAGAAAATAAAATTGTAGAATTTCTAACAGGTTTGAAATGATTTAGAGTAGGTATAAAGAACTGGGGAAATAGGTTGAGTTAGTGGCAGAGTACTGGAAATTTTTGGGGGGGGGGAATAAAAATTAATCCCAGAATAAACAAAATAGGTAGCACTGGCATTTAAGATGAGAACAGAAGAAAATAACTTGTGAAGGGGATCTTGGAGGAATGGTTGTAGATTAAGAAGTATCAGTGATGCTAGATCCATCAGTTAGGCGTTTCCAGGTAACAGATCATATGCATTTCTACTAACAGAGCTCCAAAATTGAGCAGTTTAAAAATTAAGTAATTCAGCAGTGGCATCCAGGCTGCATGACCTCTTTCTCTCTGTCTGTCCACTTTGCCATCTTGACCATTTTGGCTTGTTTCTTCAGCCTTTTGCCCTTACAGTCAATAGTTGTTTTAGGCAGGCAGATATCACACATTTCAGTTGCACCCAGAGGCAAGTATTTATTTATTTATTTTCTGGCTGTCCCTTTTCATCAGCAAAGTAAAACTTTCCTAGAAAACTCCCAGTAGATTTCCTCATGGTACCATTAATGAGATTAGCCCAACCTGTGGGAAGGCAGGGTTAACAAGTTTTAGCTATTTTCAGCTGCTGTTAGGAGGCAGGTTCTTCTGCCATAGAAAGCACGAAGAAAGAGCACTTATGGAGTGAAGCCCTATACTGTGTTGATGTACTTTAATTCTGTTGATGTAGCATATAGCTACTCAGTTTGAAAATACAGCTCTGAACTGACTTTCAGAGAATTAAATGTGGAAATTTAATCTTAATTTTTGTAGGAAAATGACATTCTGTTATTGTGCTTACCCAGATATTTTTATGTGCTTTGAATAAATTGTGGGTGTAGTAAAAATACTAAGTAAGGCCTACATTTAAAGAAATTTATAAAAATTCAGAGCACATTTATTTGATGTAAATTACAGAGTATGTCAAGCTGAGCTAACACAGAAATCTTTTGAGTACAAATCCCTAGATAAAATGATTTTTTAAAAGTCATATTTTAAACTCTTAGGTACTTGGAAGAAAGGAAAATCTCTGTTAGGAACCCAAGGCTAAACAAAGAGCAGTAGATGTATGAATTGATACAATGGCATTTGGAAAAATGGGGGAGGGATGCTGAAATGTGGTGGTTTACTGGGCATATTTGCTAAGGACTTGTATTTTAGTGTACAGGGACAATAATTATGTTTCAGTTGTGTATATTGTTGGAAGTTGGGACTGAGACCCTTGTGTAATATTTGAACCTCCGAAGAACTAAAAAAAAAGTAGACTAAGAACTCTGTCTACTAGCCAGGGGTCACATCAAAGAAATTTATCTCTGTCTGAAGGTTAAGGGAGGTATCCTGTGAGAAACTTAAACCCTTGACCTTGTCATCATGAGGTTTGGTTTCCAAATTTGGACTATTAATATGGTTTTGTAATCTTCAAGACAAGACATCGTAACTGTTTCTGAAATGGTTAGGTCATTACAAAATGTTGAGATCCTTTGTTTTCTTCTGATCACTCAGAATACAGAGAGCAAGGCTTGTATTTTCTAGATAGAAAATTGAAAAGCTTTCTCTGAGGAGTCAAAGTAGCTACAGAAGGAAAAAAAAAAGTACAGATAATGCTATGAGGGTTTTCCCAAGGAAACTCCTGGGTGTTTTACCCAAGAAAGACCATACAAGCCACACCTACAGAGTTTTCAGTCAGCTTTCTAAAGAAGAGTATACAGGAATGAGCATGATGGCACATATCTATAATCCCAGGATTCTGGGAAGTTGAGGCAGAAGGATTGTTTGAGCCTAGCCTGGGTAATTTAGCAGCCTTAGCAAGGTCCTATTTTGAAATTAAAAGGTCAGTGCAAAGACTTGAGGGATATGGCTGTGGCCTTGGGTTTAATCCTCAGTAACAGACACACACAGGCGCTTATTTTCAAGGATCCCTTGGGATTTGAAGAAAACATCTAATGTGTATATCAAAGACCAAAACTAAGATAACTAATATTCAGGAAAATAAGCAGTTTAGAAGAAACCATGAAAAAAAATGAAGATTAAAAACCTTAAAAACGATAAGGAAGCTGAGCATAGTGGCAGACATTTGTAATTTTGGAGGCTGAGGCAGGAGGATCAGAAGTTTGAACCCAGCCCAGGCAATTTGGCAATTTAGTGAGAAAAGGGATGAGGGCCGGGCGGCTGAAAATGTAGCTCAGTGTGAAGATTTTAGGTTCAATCCCTAGGACTATAAACAAAGAAACAAAAGATAGATAAAGAAAATTGTTACTAATATTATTAAGGGAAATAGAGAAAAAATACTACATTCATGAAATAAAGCTAAGGCACTATAAATTTGTTACCTTTTTTTTTTAAGGCAACGTCTTGCTATGTAGTTCAGGCTGGCCTTAAACTCACTATGTAGCCCAGACTGGCCTCAAACTCTTGGCAGTCTTCCTGCCTCAGCCTCCCAAGTGCTGGGATTATAGGCATGCGCCTGGCTTGTTAGCCAAGGCATTATTTTAAAAGGAACATATAAAGAATTGAAAAAACTTTATGATAGCAGAAATGACACTAACTCTAGAAAAAAATGAAAGATAAAGTTGAAGAAATCTCTCAAAAAGTAAAAATGATCGAAATTGAAAATGCAAAAAAATATAAAATTAGAGGACTCATCTAGTAGGTTTAATTTCAAAATAATATGTATCCTTAAAAAAAAAAATGGGCAAAAATAAGTCAAGAAAACAAACATGCTTTATACAATGGATCAGGAATGAAAATGGGACTGGATGGTCATAGGAATCCAGAAAATGCTAATAATTACTTTTAAATTTTTATTTCCAAATTTCATCAATTAAAACTGATGGTAAAGGGACTTTTAGTCATGGAAACTCAAAAAATTATCTCTCACAAACCCCCTTCTAAGAAGCCACTGCTAAATGTGTTCTAGCAGAATGAGGAATTGATCCTAGAAAGGGGAAAGAATGGAACTAGGAAATAAGAGACCCGAATAAGAAGACAGAGGTTCAAGGAATCCTCAAAATAATGGGGAAGGGAGATCCCAAAGGGACAGCGGTGGTGCTGCTGCGGAGCTGGCGGTGGGGTGGGGGTGGTCCGGGGAGGGGGCGGCATCCACAGAGGGGCGGTCCGCTCTTGGTGGCCCAGTTTTTGGTGGCATTACTGGCCAAAAGGAAAATTATATTGTAACAATTTACACCATTTTAACAAGCAGTGAAGATTCGAGTACATCGAAATACTAATTTTTTTCTCATTTTAATTTTCTATTTAAATAGGTTAACATTCAGATATGTTGGAGGGCGGCAAATTGAAGGACTGCCCGGAGCTGCACCAACTCTAGTGAGGGCACTGCAGCTGTGCACTATGCTTAGTTGGTAACAGATTCAAATTTAAGGGGCGGGGATTTAGCTCAGTGGTTCCAGCGCCTGCCTGGCAAGGGCAAGGTCCCAAGGTTGATTCCCGGTACCAAAAAAAACCCCCCAAAAAACCCAAATCAGTTTCTAATACAAATTTAAGCAGGTTAGAAGCCTTTGCGAGATTAAATCATGAAAGTAAAATTGATAGAATTCTTAATGTGTTAGAACTGACTATGAAGAGATTTAAACAACTGGGTTGAATGAAAGATACAGGCATTGAAAACTAGGCTTAGCTCAGAAATCATGGCCCAGTTGCAAATAGCTTTTACACAGTAGTTTGAATTGGATAAAAACATTTTTAAAAATCTGAGTTTGGACCAGTGGTATTTCAGGGACATCTGACAGAAAGCAACATAAAACCATTTTGGAGGGACATTTCCGTCTCTCATGTTAGTCTAGAGTCCCATCAAAAAAATATAAAAGCCAACTAGTGAAACATCCAGTGAAAACCAACCAGTGAAACACTGAAGCAAAAGACCTGCTGAAGATGAGCTTATAATTAAAGCTTACAAATACCTTTTAAAATTGATAGATAAACTGAAATATGTGATAAGTATTAACTTAATCATGCTTCTTTTCTTCACAGACTGTATACCTGATATTTAAGGCACAAATATATGGTTGTAATAATAAGATTTAGTTTCTGATTTTGAAAGAACAGATTTTACTTTTAGTGTGCAGTTCATTTGTACACAATAAAAAGTGGCCACATTTTAAAGTTACTGCTTAAATGGGTTAAGTCTAATCTTATTTTCTCAGTGTGACATTTTAATTTTTTTTAACAGAGTAAAAAGAAATTTGAAAGGGAATGTAGAGAGGCAGAAAAGGCACAACAGAGTTATGAAAGATTGGATAATGATACTAATGCAACCAAAGCAGATGTTGAAAAGGTAAGAAACTATTTTGATACCAAAATATTTGCATATGAAAAGCCATACCATTTGTATCAGCGTAGAAGTTCTTCAAGATACATTGCCTCTAAATCTAAATATACAAATATCTCTTACTGGTCTGTGAAGGTAATGCATTATTTAGCTTATTGTAATATTTTAGCTGTATTTAAAATGCAGAGGCAAGAAATAGTTGCTACCGGAATTGAGTTTTGTCCTATTCCAAAATAGGACAGAAAGCTTAAGATGTGTCTATCTGTTATGTCAGTAGGGGTTAGTGTGCTTTGTCAACTTTACCAAAGAGAGTACATGATAAAACTGTCAAAAATATATGATATTAGATGTTTACTTTGAAAAACAGAATCTTTGATCGCTGATTGTGGCCCAGGTATTTATAGGATTACTAACGGACAAGCTTAGCTCTGTAACTGCTGCTTCTTCGCTTCCCTAATCCCATTCATAATGCTCTTTAGCTTAGAACATTTGAGAGTGATAATACTGAAATGATGGAGTTTTGAAATATAGATGAACGTTGTTGTATACACTAAAGGACCGCCATTAATTATATTACCTCCTTTGGGTTTTATGGTACCCTAAAGAATCAAATGAGAAAAAAGTAAAAAGGAACAATTTATTTCCTGCCTTCCATTTTCTTTGCTAATTAAAAAAAATGTAAACCTTAACTCATATAAATTCCAGGTTGCAATTTAACAAGTCTTCTAGCATAACTCATGATGCTTCTATATTTTCTATGCTATTTTCAATGACTTAAACTTTGACTAATAGTAAGTTCTCTATAATTAGAAATGTATGATCTCAGGGAAATCTTTTTTTAAGCTTTAACATTTTTCTTATATTGGCTTCACTCATCTCTCTTTTTTGGTTTTTGAGATACCATAGAAAAATATCAAATCTATTTGTTTTTCATAATAGCTTTAGATAACTGTAGTATATTCTCTGCTTCTAGAAGAACCATTATGTTTCAACTATTCCACATATGAAATAGCTTCATTATCTTTCACTATGATTACTTTCCTCTTGATACCCTTTAATTTATCAATACTCTACTTAAATTAGTTTTTTGAAATTGTATATAATAATCTAGGTATGATCTGATTTCTTCTAAGTTTGATTACCTCCCTTATGTAAATACTGAATTTATGTTAATAGAGCCTAAATGTATATGGATTTGGGCACCCGCGTTGTTTGGATTGACTCCTATTGAGTTTATGGTTATCTGAAACCCTCCTCTCTTTTCACATGTACAGTGCAATAAGAATATATCTCTCTCAGACAGAATTTATACAGTGTTTAAATTAATATGTACATCTTCATCAATTACTAGATTTGATCTTGCTACTAAGGTTCCCCCCCCTCCCCAGTACCGGGGATCGAACTCGGGACCTTGTGCTTGCAAGGCAGGCGCCGGAACCACTGAGCTAAATCCCTGGCCCTCGCTATTAAGGTTTTTAGAGCCTGATTTTTTTCTTTTTTTTGGTATGGCTTTTTGTTTTGTTTTTTGAGACAGGGTCTCTCTATGTAGTCCAGGGTAGCCTTGAACTTGTTATGTAGCCCAGGCTGATCTTGTGGTCCTTCTACTTTGGCCTCCCGAGCGCTGAGATTATAGGCATATGTCACCACTCTGATTTTAATCGTGATACTAATTGTCTTCCCAGAATTATGCCATACACATAATTGATTGGTGTATTATCATTACTTGATAAACATTTGGGCTACAACAATTGTAAAAAGCACTATGAGAGACTTCTTTTAGGTGACATTGACTCCTTAAGAACTTTGATGCTGGGCATGGTTGTGTACACCTGTAATTCCAGCACTTTGGGAGGCTGAGGCAGGAAGATTGCAAGTTTGAGCCCAGCCTTGCCTAACTTAGGAACTTAGTGAGACCCTCTCTCACAATTTAAAAAAGGGCTAGAGGTGTAGTTCACTACAAAGGCTCTGGCTTTAACCCCTAGTACTGCAGAAAAAAAACCAACAAAAACCCCAAAAACAAAAACCTAAAAAAAACCCTCTTTTGACTTATTATCAAATATTAAAGTTACTTGTTAAATGGACTCTCATTTAACTTATTCATTTTGTCTATAAAGATAATTTTAGATAACTATTCAAACATCTTGAAATATAGATACAACATATCTGCTAGTTGGTTCAGACTAATTTATTCAGAATTTCAGTGTTCATGGCCTTCTTTTTCATGCTCATGTGTTTGCAGTTCTTTTCTTAATTATTAGAGAATTAGGGGAGGCTTCGACTGTTGCAGTTTCTGGCCTTTTCTTCCTCTATACTGATGGAACCTCTGCCCCAGGCTGTGGCAATCATAGCCAGTTACTAGGAACTGGAAGAGTTCTCCCTGACAGAACCATGAGGTCTTATGGGTAGGGAATTTGTAATTCTCTGTTCCAACATGGTTTGTGGTAGAAAGAGAAAAAAGGAAGGGCAAATGTATGTATTCTTAGGGTTCCAAGTTGGAACTTCTCATATACTTTTCTTCAAAAATACTTTGGGCATTAGATGTTTAGTCTTTAGAATACTTACTCATTGGAATCTTCATTTCTACTGTGGATTAAGTGGGTTTTTATGGGCTTTTCTAAGATTTTTGACTATCACGTATTTCCTTAGGTTAGTTTATTTCTGAGTTAAGAAGATCTAACTTATAGACCACTGTCAGAAGATCAGGAATTACATTTATAGAAACTAGAATTACAATAGTGACGTATATTCATTGTACTTTAAAATTTACAAAGCCTACCATGTAAAATGATTTATAACTTGGAACTGTAAAAAAAAAAATTGAGCTCAATTCCTATTTTGTTTTTTCTTTTAGAACAGTTTATTTGTTTAGATTATACTCCAGTATGTCTAGAATAATTTGTGTTTATACTGTACTCTAATATTCTTTTGAACATAGATAATACTAATGACAAGAAATAGAGAACAGAATTAATATTCTAAATAAACATTACTTAAATTTCTGTGGGGTTTTTTTGGTACCTTGGATCAAACCTCAGGACCTTGCGAGGCAGGCGGTGGCAGCAGGGAGTTAAATCCCTGGCCCTATCTGTGGTTTTGTAGAGATGTAATTTACGTTATTCATAAGTCACATTTTTACCATTCCACTGATTTTAGTGTCATTCTAATTGGACATAAATGAATTATAAAGAAATATTTTACTAACTTTAACAGTCTAAACTATTCTTGAAGCTGTTTTTCTTCTGTTCTGATTAAAAGCATTCTGTTTCAAGCTGTAATGTCATTTCTTTACTTATTTTCTATGTGGATTTTATAAAGAGAGTCTGTTTAACTGGGTTATTGCAAGGGAGGAAGACTTGTACAATAGGAGGGAGAATGTTGCAATATGGGAACCACTCTGACTATATATTTTTACATATCTCCTTAAATTTAAATAACAATCAGTTTGAAAGAGTCAGACTACTTCGTTAGTCTTGTGATGTCAGCTGTTGACTTCTACACCTACATGATCTGATTTGGGGATAATTTTCAGAAAAGTGAATTGCTGTGATCTTGCTGTTTTTGTTAATGATTTGGACCAATTTGCTTCTAGGCAAAACAACAGTTGAACCTGCGTACACATATGGCTGATGAGAATAAAAATGAATATGCTGCACAGTTACAAAACTTTAATGGAGAACAACACAAACATTTCTATGTAGTGATTCCTCAGATTTACAAGGTAAGTTTTAGTTGAAGTTAATCTAGTTTGAGAGTTGGAAAAGCTAGTCTTTAAATGTAAAACCTAAATTTGTTTTGTTTTGTTTTTGCAGTTCTGAGAATCTCGCAGTCTCTTGTATGCTAGGCAAGGGCTAGACCACTGAGCTGTTTTCCTAACCCCCATATTTAAGTTTTTCTAGATTTACTAGTTGCTAAGGTTAGTGATGAGATTTTTGTGTGATTACACATTTGAAAAGTTTTTCTTAAATCACAAATTTTCTTATATGTTTATTATTAGTGCTATAAAGAAATAGCCACTAAAACAATGACTTTTTTTTTGGTACCGGGGATCAAACTCAGGACCTTGAGCTTGTGAGGTAGCCAGTGGAACCACTGAGCTAAATCCCTGGCCCAACAGTGACATTTTTAAATAAATTTTAGTACTGTACCATTAACTATTTTGACCTTACAGGAAGAATTCATTGAAATTGTATATTGTCATCTGCTCACTTAGAATTGGGAAATACCTTTTTGACACTACACCAAAATCATTAGCATTGGCGGAATCAGGTGGCAGAAATAAATCTTTTAAATGTATTTGCTAGTCTGTTTTCTGCGTGTTTGTCTTACTGGCCCTGTTAGATCATAATTTTAATTCAGGCTTTGACTTGCTTATCAGTCCTATCTAGCATCACTTAATGATAGCAGTTGCTGAATAGTTAAAAACCCTAGAATTTTCATGAGGGTTAAATTATATTACTGCCTTTTCTAGAAAAAAGAAATTAGAAGAAAAAGATATAGTGAAACAGTATTGAATGAAGTGTAGTATCTAGGAGAGTAGAGATTAGGTGGAAAGAATGTCAACCCAAATATACTTTATTTCTTTTGTAAAGCAATGTGGAAGTACTGAGGAAACTGAGAGGTGACTAGAGCTGAGTATCAGATTCTGGTTATTTAGCCCAAAACATCAAGCCTGTCTGTCCTCACTTGCTTTTCTAGACTGACTGGTTAAGTCTTCATATTCTGGGGGAGAACTTAATTTGGAGATAAACTTTGTGATTTGAGGCCTGGTCCTTTTTTTCTGGAACTTGATAATGGAGCAGCTTTTCCATTTTGTGATGAGCAGAAGCATTTCTTTTGTGAGAATACAGGTCTCAAACTCGTGAGCTTTGAGAAGTAATTAAAGAGAAAAGTGATAGAAGTCTGTGGTTTGAGGACTTAAGTAGTGTAACTGCTTCCTAGGCAAGACAAAGGTGAGTATTGGTAAATAGAAAGTATCAAAAATATAGTACTTGGAAGTTATTTGGCTTCATGTATCCTGACATATTTCCTAGTGACATGTCAGTGAATTTTTTTTTTTTTTTTT
>NW_004624742.1:4075433-4102310 GCF_000247695.1 Heterocephalus glaber | reverse complement strand
TTTTTTTTTTTTATCAGTTTCTGTTCTAGAGCCTCTAATCATGTCTTTTACTCTGCTCACCATCTCTGTAATATCTGGGAGATTATTTCTGCTTTGAATTTTTCTAGAGCCTCATTCATCTGTTTTGTTACTTCCTGTGCTACCAGTGCAGGGTATCCAGGTGGTTGGTTATGGGACTTTTCCATCTCATTTCCCCCAGGATTTACCCTTGATGGGGTTGAAGTCTGAGTTTGTGCCTTGCTTAAATGTCTTCTCATTTTTGTTTTTGGTATTGTCCTTGGTTTAACTCAAGGGTTGATAGTTTAAAATTGCTTATTGTAGGTATCTTTGTTGCTTGTAATTAGAACCCTTATGGAATGATTGCTTCTCAGCATGTCTTCCAGACATAGCTGGTCTTTAAGTTTTGAGTCTCTAATGACTCTAATGCTATCTCATTTTCCTTATACTAGGAAGGTTCATTGACTAGATCAATAACAGCACCGTAGCCCAAGTGATACAATCAGCAACACCACTGCATCAAGTACATCTTTGAAAATGACATTTTGTGGTAGTTATTAATCCATCACCTTTAGCTGTGTGAATCAAATCAAAATCCAGGACCAACCCAACATATAGTGAATAAACTCTTCAATACAACAACTTTACCCTTTGGGATGGGGAGTTAGAAGGCTGGGGAGGGAGGTACAGATGGGAAGAAGGATAGGGGAAGGTTAGCAGTGTGGCCAGAGGACACAGATGAGAAGGAAAAGGAGAATAATAGGAAAATAAAGAACTCCAAATGGGACCAAAACAGGGACAAAAAGGGAGGATGAACAATGTGGGAGAGCAAGAGAGTGAGCGTGAGAGAGAGAGAAAGGAAAGAGAAAAGAAAGAAGAAAAGAAAAGATAAAAAAGGAGAGAAAAACAAATATTTGCAAAGAGTAGGAAAAAAAAATAAAGATAAGAGGAGCAAAAGAAAAGAAAAGAGAAAAAACCCCAAACTAATAATACTAATTTTGGGAATAAAAAATAACAGTGAAGATGAAGGGCCTCTTTCAGGGTATGTCTCTGCTGTCACAATAGATACCGTGGATTGCAGTGTGCAGATATAAGTTAATGAGTCTCAGCAAGCTAGTCGCAGACCCATGAGATTCAGGCAGATTTCTGGCTGCAAGTCCCAAGTTGAGCTCCCTGTCCTCCTCTAGGGTTGAACTCTGCAGAGTTGTATTGCAGGTTCCAGCTGCCCTTCCCCTGAAGATAGTCCCAGTCCTGATGGGAGGGGAAGATGACTCCAACTTACTCAGTACAGTGGTCTAGTGGTCCGGTGTCCTCTGTGTCTTTGTAGTGTGGAACCAGGTGGCTGTACGGGGGCCGGGGGGGGGGGGGCGTGTCTAGTGGATTGCTGCCGTGGCGCGGGCTGATTCCGCATGTTCCGCCTGACTCGCGACCTTGGTACGGCATTCCTAAAATTTTTTTTTTGGTACGGTGGCTCAAACTCGGGTCCTTGCGCTTGCAGGGCAGGCGGTGGAAGCAGTGAGCTAAATCCCTTGCCCTCCTCCACTAATTTTTAGACTCTAATCCAAGAGTATAACCTGTGAACTGTGTGTGACAAATTGTATCAGTCTGTTAGTCTAATGAGAGTTTAGAGAAGGATATGGTCAAATAGATGTAGAATTGTCAGAGTTGACTTTAACACAGAAGTTGGTTGGTACTTGGGCTGGAACATGAAACGGGTAGCATATGGAATAATTTCTCATAAAGAGGAGCAAAGAGGGCATTCTGAGTAGAGGGAACATTGTATTCCTCCTCCCCTTAAGGAAATAAATCCAGTCTTGTTTTATCTTGACTAAAGTGTAGCAGAATCTACTGCTGTTTCTCAGTAAATATTGAGCAGCTGAAAAGCATAGTTGACAGAAACTGAGAATACCAGGGAAGAGCAAGATAAAAGAAGTAGTTTTGCCCAGGCATGGTGGTATGCACCTGTAATCTTGTCCTGCTAGGAAGGCAGATGCAGGAGGATCACAAATTTGTGGACCCTGTCTCAAAGAAAAAAGAATGAGCTGAGGATGTAGCTCAGGGTGAAATCCCCAGTACCAGCAACCCCCCCCATCCCCCAAAACACAACCTAACCTAGTTTTGTGAGGAGGTAGGTATCAGATGTGTATCACATATTTTAGTTTTCACAGCAAGCCTATCTGGTAGATGTTAGTGTGGATCCTTCCTGCAAGAATTAATAGGATTCTTAAGTTTTAAAAAGGCAAGAGAATTTTGGGCTTCTTTAAGTGAATATTCCAACGTGCATATGTTTCATTATGGCTGTATCCCTGGTTATGTAACAGAGTTAGGGCTGTCCTATTCTTTCACTCTTCTTTCTTTTACCCTTTAGCAAATGATTGCATTAGTGCAGAAATGATAGCATTAGTGAAGAAAGTAAGATATGAGAAGTTGTAAGATAAGAAAGTAAGATGTGATAAGGATAACTTTTGACTAAATAACGTGCAAAAAATGTCCTGTTAACAGAAGCAAGGAACAAAAGAGGAGAGGTAATTACTGGTAGAGAGTAGTTGTGAGACAAAGTATACTGCTTGAAAATGAGTTTTAATATATCAGTAAAACATTCAGCTAGAAGTATGTTTGGAAACAATATGTAGTACTTACATGAGGTGAATAGTGTTAAATTTTATAGTTTCACACTTGAGTTTTACACTGAGAATTGTTTGTGAGGTCCAGAACTGTTTATGAGGTTTTTCCCTGTTGCCCTGCTGACATGCCACAGGGATATAGTTAATAAATTTTATTTTTCCCCACCCCTATTAGATGAATGAAAGCCTTTCTAGATGAATGAAAGCCTTTCTACTCATCATTTATGATTAAATCCTCTTTTCTTGTTCCAAAGATCAACTTCTGTAGACATCTTGTGAATAAAGCAAAAGACCTTTTTATTTGAAACTTCTCATAATTTCTACTTGATAACCTTTTTCTGTAATGTTTTTCTTAGGTTTTTCTAAATAGCTAACTAGTTGTCAGACAAACGTTGAGGGGTTAAAGCTACTGAGTAAAAAATTTCATGAGTAATATAAATTGAGTGGTAAATTTTTAAGTTAGAATATTTTTCCATTGGGATTAAAATATGTAGGTTTTATTATAAATTCACAAGAGGAAATTATTCACTTTAAACTTTGATGATTACTTCAGAATTAAACTTTTGTTTCTTTGCACCAATTAAAATTTTTGAAAACTAATGTATTATGAATAAATGAAACATTTTTTAAAAATTTGTTTCTTGTTTATAGGACTCTCAAATGGTGGTAGACTCCTTCAAGTCTGGTTTCGAACCTCCAGGAGACTTCCCATTTGAAGATTATAGTCAGCATATTTATAGAACCATTTCTGATGGGACTATCAGTGCATCCAAACAAGACAGCGGGAAGGTGGATGCCAAAAGCACAGTAGGAAAGGCCAAGGGCAAATTGTGGCTCTTTGGAAAGAAGCCAAAGGTAAGTGATAAAATTTCTGTATGCTAATCAGGGCTTTTTGAGTAGGTCAATTAGAGTGATGCAAATATTGAATGGATAATGATTTATTGTTAATGAAGGATAAATGTTTTCAACTTGAAATATTCAAGTAACCTTTTACTTATTAACAGTTTTATATGTTAGTTTTAAAAACATTTCTGGATTTAACATTTGACGATCTATCAGAATTTCTAAGGAAACATATTCTAATTAAAATACTACTAAAATTACAATTCTCAGGTGGAATGAATGATTAACCATAGTAAAGATCAATGTCAAATTAGATCTTAACAGATCATACTAATATAATTATTTTTATCCATATGAATTTTTAATGGGAAGGGCTCAGTGTTTTTAATTGAAGTTTTTATTTTTTTGAATTGTAGTTTTAAAAAAATCACTAGTTAAGAGAATCTTACTCTTAACTTCTTAAATTCCAGCTTTTGATGTGCTGGTTTTTTTAGATGGGTAAACCTAGCTCATCAGATGAGCACATGGAATAGATGAGTACTTTTTATCAATTTTATGATTATAATAATGTAATATCAGAAAGGAGAACAGATATATATCTTTAGTCTGATGTACTATATTTATTAATGTGTGCTTGATTAAATTCACGTCTTTGATCTTGGCATAAATGTAGATAAAATTGAATTCAAATTACATATACTGTAAATACATTTTAAAGCACTGTTATAATTAGTTTTTATTCATGCTTTTAATAATATTGTCCAAAAAGGAATTTAAAAGTCAGATTAGTAGCTAGACTTGCTTAGAAATACAAGCAGTACTGAATTTTATTTAAAAAGAGGTGAAATAAGGATGAAATAGAAGCTGTCCCTAAAGTCATGAATTTAATGAAAAGTTTTCTCCTAATCACAGTTTCAGCATTTTGTCTGTGATGACTTTAGCTATAGCTGCTGCCTTTATCTCTTGACCAATTATAGATTAAGTATAATCTGAATAAAAAAGAATTTTTAAAAATCTAGGCCATATGTTCTAACATTGTAATTTATGTACTCTATATTTTAAATCTGCCAGCTTACAAAGATGATCCAGTGAAATGGTTATTTTTAAAAGTTAATTTGACTTTTATAAATTACAATTTTTGGCAAAACTATGTCTACTTTATTATAATATTTTATAGAAACTATTTGAAGTATATTTTGTGAATAGTATGTTGCCAAAAATAGAATTTTCATTTAGGAAAAAACTATGCACACTTGGCTTATTGATTCCTTTCTTTATTTCCATATTAGCCACAGTCCCCACCCTTAACCCCTACTAGTTTATTCACATCCAGTACTCCTAATGGGTCCCAGTTTCTCACATTCTCCATTGAGCCCGTGCATTATTGTATGAATGAAATAAAAACAGGGAAGCCCAGAATTCCTTCTTTCAGAAGCCTCAAAAGAGGGGTAAGTTTAATAATGGGTTAAAATGCATGATGGCCTATTGTGTGTGTAGTGTGGCTTTTAATACTCTCCACCCTCATTATAAGGCTCTCTCCTATAAATACATAGTTTAAAACATGACAGAATTAAGTATAGCTGCCCTTAAGTTAAAGACAACTCCTCTTTATAACATTTGAAATGCTCAACCATAAAAGAATGGTGTTATAAAGAGGGTGCTGGGTACAATCATTTTAGCTATTTTTTTTTTTGTTTATGTGAAATCATATGTCCACCATTGTCTTGTAATGTATTTACATTTTTAAGACTTTCAGTAATTTGTCACTGGAGTTACTCTTGTAATAATTTGTCACTAATGCTGACTTCACCTGCCAATTTTATAAAGTAGTATTTTGTTGACAATAAATACCAAGCTTAATTTTAATTGCCCTACTTAACATTTAGAAACATAAAACATAATTTGTAATAGCTTAATAAAAAACTTAAAATAAGCCTGCTATTTAAGCATGGTGGCACACACCTGTAATCCCATCATTTGGGAGGCAGAGGCAAAAGGATCTAGAGTTCAGAGCCAACTGGAACCACATAACAAGACCCTGTCTCAAAAAACTCATGCACACACACACACACTACACACACACACACAAAATATAAAGATTGTTTATAGATTAAATTAATAAAAGTTACTTTTAAATTGTAAAGCCCATAAAAATAGGTATTATTGAGTCAGGTTTACATGAAAATTATTAAACTATTTTTCCTTTACTCTTTAAAAAACTGAGTAGCCTTTGACATTTGCTTATTCCTAATAATACTCTGTAAATGAAAATTTATAGAATAGTAAATTGCAGCTAAAGTATTAAACTGTTATTCCTCATAAGTAAATTAGTGTTACTCCATTATGTTAGTGAGGCTAATTTTTTTTCTTTTACTTTATTTGGTGCTGGGGATTGAGCCCAGGGCTTTGTTCATGCTAAGCATTCACTCTGCCACTGAAGCACATCCCACTCCCCTAAATTTTCTTCTCTGTATTTGATTTTGAGGATATGCTTGTCTAAGTTAGATTCATTTATAAGACTTGTCTGGACTTTGGAAAAACATAGATGTGATAATCTACAGATGAAAATATCAGTCTTATCACTACCATAGGAAGTCTAATCGTTAACAGTAATACACTGAAGTTGAATTCTTTTCTTCTTCCATTTCCTGTTTCCCTTTCCTTTTTTGTTCTTCTTTTCCTTCCCTGTCTTTTTTTTTTTCTTTCTGTAGTCTTTCTGATATCTAACTGCATTTTGGCCACCTGTAGAAATAATAGATATGTGCTTAGGGCAAGATTGCATTATTATTTGTATTTGCATTTTTAAAATATGAGTAACTTCACAAATGTCAGTATGTTCCAGTGTATTATGACACTTTTTATTTCCTTTTATTCCTCCAATGAAATGAACTTCGTTTCTATCTTGCTTAATTCTGTATGTGAATAATATATATGATTCATAACACTTTGAAAAGTCCCTGTGGGTGACTTTATATTATACTTAAAGGCATGCTGTTACCATTTTTTAAAGCCTTAATACTTGTTTGAAACACTTTAAGAAGCCATATTTGGGATTTCTATTGTCTGAGTTATGAGAGTAGAGTTTATTCCCATGTTGCTTCTCTATGTCATAGAAATAACAAAATAAATACAATTCTGTGAAAAAAATTTCAGGCAGTTAGAACTGGGAGGCCTGGAGAAGGAAGCTTTAATATATGGCATCTTCATTCTTACTAAACAAATAGCAGATAGAATTTTACAACTGCAGAACTGAAAGAACCATTTATTTGCTTGATCATTACTTGTTTTATTTTCATATATTACTTTAATTTTAAATATTTATACTTTTCTTTAGGGGCCTAGTTTTACAAGGCTGCAGTATCCTCCCAGTTTTACTATTAGTTACTATACAAAGAGGAAAATGGTGTGCAAGATAGAAATACCACAAACCAACTAGGGTGTTAGAGGATGGAGCAGAAAGGAAGTGTATTGGAACCTTAGGATTGAAATACTTCTTTCTGTTTCTTTGGTAGTTCACTAGGTACTATTTCAAAATTAACCCATTGAAACGTTTTCCTTCCACTTATGAATTTTATTAGTATAGAGAAATTGAAAAAGAAGAAAATAAACTTTAATAAGCCAGTTGGTATGTTTTAAATGGATTTTTCAGTCCTTTAATCTTCCTGAGTAGGTCTTGAGGTTTTTTTAAACCGGTACCATTCAATTCAGAAACTTCTTTTGGGCTATATTTGTTCCACATTGTTTTTCCTAAGTATCTTTTCTAAAAAGTTATTACTTTTTAAAAAGAAAAACTAGTTTATTCTAGTATTAGTAAGGATATGAGAAATGTTATATTAGACCAGTGAAGGTAAACCTTTTAGACCTTTCAATGATAACAAATAGCCAGCTGCAGCATATGTGCCATAGGTTTGCCAGCACTTTAGTAGACCAATATTTTTAAGTTTGACAGTGGTACCAGTGGACTCCTTCTGAGGAATGAGAATCTATTATTTCTTCCTGTGACATCAAATCCAAGGATATTTGGGGAGTATACCAAAACTTGACCGCTTTAATATCCACACTAACAATTTCTACCCTATAACTACTTCATTTGAATATTTCTTTCTGTGAAAGTAATAGATTCATCTAGCAATAATAAGTTCATGTTTTTTGTCTAAATTATTTACGACCTTAAAGACTTCTAGGTTATTTTTTTAAACTTTAATATATTCAGAGTACATTGCTCAGGATGTTGGCCTATTTTAATTGCCTAACTTATTTCCTCTTTTGCTCTTCTGCATTAGGACATAGTGGGTGTGGTATGTGACATTTTCTAGTTTATAGGTATATGATAATTGTATATGACAGTATGGTGTTTTTGCATTGGACATGTATTATTTTAAAAAGTACACAAAATGTTTCTAATAGTTTTACAAAGAACTTGTATCCCCAAATCAAAGATTCATGAACTATAGAGTTGTTTTCCATTTGATCGTAAAACTAGATTAGTTATAAATGGAAATCTTTGCTTTTTCAACTATAATTATGTTAATGGTTTTCTCTGAAAGATATCAATATAGAAATTAGGAAAACTATATCACTTAGAAATTTAGCTACTGAAAGTTGTCATAAATATAAGTCAAGTAAATACTTCAGATTTGTTTCTTGTCTTATATATAGCATTTACCAGCATTTTGATGAAGACCATGAATACCTTTCCTTTTAGACCTTTTTATTTTCTCACCAGGAATTTTGTCATAGCAAAATAATTGTTTTTGTTTCTTAAAACTACTGACAGTCTAAAGAATGTTAAGCTTAGTTCAGAAAGAAAGAATAGCAAATGTCACCTTTTTTAAAAATCTTCATTACCATTAATATATATGGTCAACTCATCAGAGATAAGGGGTAGATATTTTTGCCAGATATTTGTTAAAGTTCATATTTTTAATGTGAAATTCTGTCTGAGGTTTCTCCACTACTTTCTCTTAAAACATAATTTAAACCGAGCATGGTGGCATAAATAATCTTAGCTACTTGGGAAGCTGAGGCAAGAGGATCACAAGTTCAAGGCCAGTATGGGCAAATTTGTGAGACCTTGTCTAAAATAAAATGATTAAAATGGTGCAGGGCTGAGGTATAACTCAGTGGTAGAGTGCTTACTTGGCATGTGTGAGGCATTCAGTTTAATCCTCAGTACCAGAAATTAAAAATCATGATTTACAAATCTGGGAAAAATGAAAATTTAAAGGCTGGTAGCGAAATATGATGAGTGTAAAGACTAATTCTGTAAAGTTTGCTGTGTATTCTGGGACACTGTGTGTGTGTGTTTGTGTGTGTGTGTGTGACATTTAAACTAAGAGCAGTGTGGTTGGTTTCTTCAGACTTGGTGTCACTTTATATTTTCAGAAAGAATAAATTTTAAGTAGTTCACTAAAGTTGAAGTGATACTGGTAGTATTTTTCAAGCATATGGATTGCAGAATAAAAACTGAAAAATAGAAACTATTTTAAAAGCAAAATTCGATCAATATGTGTCTGTCAGGAAATATGTCGTAAGAAACTATTCTGATTAAATTTACTATTTTGATAAAATAATTTGAATATTCTATGCATTTTTTTAAAAGGCACCTTTAAAGTAAAAATGTTGCCCTCATGTAATCATGATAAATTTAAATTCAAAACAATATTTATTGAACTGTAAAAATTTACACAGTAGTGTTTAATGCATTGGGAAGGACATTCTATTTTTTAATATTTCATGAAAGATTTCTTTTTAAATGGATAATATTAGATCATTTATATTTAACTTTTCAGATAGGATTTTTGAGAATGAAGAGCTATATAAGTAAAACCTGCCTATATAAAAATTCTCTTTAAAGGATGATTACTGGTAGAATGATAATTTTGGAGTTTTAAGTAAACTTAGAAAATATCTGCCTATTATCATCAGTGTCTGCGTTTTTTGCAAGTAATTTGCTTTCTCAAAATGTGCTTAAAGTTGCCCCCCCTCCCCGGCATAATTGTTTGGATTGTGAAATGTACATGATTTATTTTAATATTGTTTAAAAAGAACGATTGGTTATTGCATCTTCTGTATTATAGTTTCATGTAAATAATTTACCATTTCTTTCTGTTTTCCATTGAACTATTCAGTGGTCGGTGAAGATGGTAAGCCTCGTGTGCTGATCTGTATACTGTGCCAACATTAAGTAATCTCATATATACTGTGCCAACATTAAGTAATCTCAAAACATTGTTTTGTTTAATTCAAAACAAGTGGTAAAGTACATCCCTCATTTTCACCTTGTGTGTGTTTTTACTTTTTTATAGTTTAATCCATAGTCCAACATGCCATAGATTAGAAATGTCATAGATTAGAAAATAATGTGGTTAATTGTCAACCTGTTGTAGTTCTTAAATGTTACTGGATAGAGGTCTTGCCACATTATAAAGAAGAATGAAGTTAGTTAGACATTATTTAAAAAGTTACATGATAGAGCAAAAAGCTCATATACAGAATAAAAATTTAGAATTATTTTTATTAGAACCTTTTCAAAAGATCATATTAATTTGATTTAAAATTTATCAGAAGAATTGTTTGATTTTTTTTTTTCCCCCAAAAAGAAAAATTTTTCCTACTAATTTTACTATGGAGTAAATGTTCCATTCTTCCATACTACTGAAGGAGAACAGAAGCATAGCTTATTATTAGCATAACCTAATTATTTTGGGTGTGAGTGTATGTGTGTGTGTGTGTGTGTGTGAGATATTCCTTCATATATTTATTTTAAACATTACATTATGAAGAACTAACCACCAAATTATTGGAAGCTTGTATAGGAAGCTATATAAAATAGCTTCTGGAAAATAACCAGTCTTTCTTAGTTACAATTCAGCTTTTAATAAATTGACAGGTTGTTAAATGCTTCAGAGGCTTCTTTATGTTCATAGGAAATAGAATGAGTAAAGCTTTTATATTATAATATTGAAATGGAATATTTGAAACGCAAATGATTTAGGTATCTGCTATAAATAAGTTTGATAACAAGGGATCTGATTTAGGGATAAGTAGAACCTGGCAGATTTACTTAATAATTGTCAGTTTATTATAAAATTATCCCAGAAAAAGGCCTACAACATTGCAGTGCATTTCATTTCATTAAATATTTTTTGAGCTTTTCAGAAATATTTTCAAAAATATAAATTAGAAGCTTATCTTTGGCACGTATATAATTTAAAACTTGTACCCCAATTAGAATAAACCTAACAATTTATGTTGACAATTAACTACTGAATTTAAATGAACTTTATGTAGGAAATTTTGCCATTCATTTATTTAGGTCAGATTTGGTTAATTAACATTTTTGTTTCTGGTGACCAGTAGAAAAAACAGCCACTTTAGGATGCCCTACTTGGGTCAGCAAGCTTGTTGAATGTCCAGTGTGCAGACCACTGGGGAAAGATTCTAAGGATTCTGTTATTAATTAAATGTTACAGTTGATTATAATTCATCCTAAAAGTGAGTTTTTTCTTTTTTAAAAGTAACTGCAGCATTCTTACAGATGATGCAATAAAGCTGTGCAGTGTGTATTACAGGTATAAGTGGCCCAAATAACGAGAATGCATTTTATTATGGGAGTCCATTTCAGCAACTCTGAAAAAGCTGAACTAATTATTAATATTCTCCAAATAACTATTTTGAAAAAAAATGAAGAATAATAGCTACCAGTTTTTGGAGTATATAAAAGTAAATACACTTTTATATTAATTGGGTTCAGTAGTTGTTAATAATGGTTCTGTTATGATCTCTAGTAATGTAGCTAAAGTAACAGTGACTAAAATAGCATTTAAGAAGAAAAAGATATCATTTAAATAAAATCTTACATTTTATTTATTTATTTATTTATTTTTACATTTTAAACACTAGTACTTTTTCTTAGTTACTTGACTATCAAGGTATTAAAAATTTTTCAGATACCAAGAGTCTTTCCTACAGGATTATATCCTTTCTTTGGGTTTTGTCTTTTTGCCAAGTACACTTGAGGTATGTTATTTGATTTATATAGGAAAATTAAAAATATAAAATTATAAACATTTTTAAATGTTTTTAAATTACAAGTATAATTTTACTGAGTGGAAAATTAATTTTTTGATGATCAGATATGTTTTAATTTCCAAGAATGGTTTAGTGAGTGTAACCAAAGACTATATGTAGTATTGAAGCATATTTCATTAATCAGTAGCCATTATAAGGTAAGTTGCTTTCTTAAATCAATTGTGTAAACTCTTCATATTTTTAGTTTGAACATTTGTAGCATTTTAAATATCATGGTAATAGGTTTGATTTGGGAAGGTAGTGATATGTGGTATATAAAATAACATGTAGATGAAAAATGTTTTGTGTTTCCATTTTGTTGTTGTTGCTGTAAGAAAATTCATATGTATTCATTTTAACTCTGCCAAGATTTGAAAATAATGTTATACTACTAATTACCAATTACCTGTATTGGTGATATTTTTACCTATTCTGTTTCATGCTTTTAAAATGTGACTGAAATGTGAGCTCTTTAACGTAATTGTGTTCATTAATACATCTATGTAAATTTTCCTTTTTTAAAAGGGTTTTTTGAAGCAAATTTGAAATTAAAATTGGTATATATTCATACTTTAAAACAAGTAAATTTAAAAAATAAAATTTTCTAGTAATGATTTAGATTCTCTTTTCAGGGCCCAGCACTAGAAGATTTCAGTCATCTGCCACCAGAACAGAGACGTAAAAAACTTCAGCAGCGCATTGATGAACTTAACAGGGAACTACAAAAAGAATCAGACCAAAAGTAGTGTTTCTTTAATTTCTCTCTATCATTATTATTTTTAAAGTATCTACTTTGAATGCTATGTCTAAATGTGGTATATAGAACATTTCAGAATCATATATCCTGGACTGAGAATATAGCTTAGTGGTAGAGTATTTGCTTAAGATGTCTGAGGGCCTGGATTCAGTTCCCAGCACCAGTCACACTCCTTGATTGAAATATCTTTTTTTTTTCCCCCTTAAATTGAGACAGTGCCTTACTATGTAGTCCAGGCTGTTTTGAATTCACTATTGTACAGCCCAGACTGGCTTTGAATTTATGGTTCTCCTGCCTCAGCCTCCTAACTGCTGGGATTACAGGAATGTGGCATCATGCCTGGCTCTCAACTATCTTTTGAGAAAAAAGATACATTCCTAAACTGGAGAATGCCATGTCCATAAGTAAAAATGAAATGGTAGAGTATTTTTTCTGCATTTCACATTTTTATTAGTTGCTATAGTCATACTTAGGTCTTTCATAGACTTGTAAAGTGATTTGATTCCTTATTAAGAGTAGTTTCATCAGCACTAACCACCTCTTATACTTTGATAGATTTTAATTTTGTTTTGGTGTATAAATTGAGCTCAGTAGCAAGTTGAGCCTATAATTATTTGCTGCAGAACTTGTTAGCAAACATTGCTTGATCATTGCTTTATATTTGTTCATTTTGTGACTTTTTTGTTTTTATAAGAAAGTGTCTTTTTTTTTTGGTACAGGAGATCAAACTCAGGTCCTTGTGCTTGCAGGGCAGGCGGTGGAACCACTGAGCTAAATCCCCAGCCCCTTTTTTGTTTTTATAAGTTTTAGTTTTATAACTTAGTTCAATTTTTTAAAAATGTACAGTTATTTATGATGAATTGATGAATAAAGGGTTGCTAAAATGAATTGGCGACTTAGTATATATCTTTACTGAAGATGAAATTGCGGGGGTGGGGCTGGAAATACATAGCTCGGTGGAGTATTAGTAAGCCTAGTAAGTGCTTAACCTCTACCGTGAGAGATTGAAGTTTTGGTGTTAGGAATTGTGTATGAGGTATTATGGGGTACTTAATCATAAATCAAATATTACAGTTGATTCCCGTATTTCACAGTAGTTAATGGTCCAAAGTCACCAGGAGCACTAAATTACTGAATACTGAAACATTGTTCCTAGAGGGAATATAAGGCTGGGCCCCAGGTAGCCACTGGTCTGGCACTTTCATCAACTGATAGATACATGTATGTAACTTGGTTATATGTATGTTTCTGATTGAAAATACCTTGTATAACAGTGTTGATTCATTAATTTTGAGCTCTGCCAGTAGCATTGTAATTCATGCCTAAACAAAGTTTATGTAGCTCTTGTAAACACCTAGATCACTAACAAAAAACCGCAAAAATGGGGGGGAAAAAGCAGCACCAAAAAAATACATTGCAAAATGGACACTCAGAATGACAGCCAAAACAAGAAAACAAAATGTTCCCTTGCTTGGCTTTAGCTGGGAACTTACATGTGCATTCAGTGACTCAAGTTTTTCTGTCTTGTGCACATCCTTGAGTGAATGGTAAGGTGTTTTGAATATCAGTTTTGGAGTTATAAATATTAGTGAGTAGGCAGTTTACAAATATGGAGTCTGTCAACAATTAAGAATAATTATGTTAGTATAAATAATATTTCGTATAAATTAGTATTTCTTAGTAGATCAACATAAAAAGTCTTTGGAAAATTATAACATTTAGTTTAATGTTTGGTGCTTATAGTCTGTGCCAGGGATTATGAAGATCAAAAATGAAGACAGTCTAGTTCCTGAGGTTCACATTCTAGTTGGGGAGGATAAGTATCAGGATTTAATTTTTGCTGGATTGTGATAACTGCTAATAGATATAAATAAACTTCTAGGGGAACCTAGAGGAAAGTATTATGAAATTTTACTGAGATAATTGGGAAAGACCTTACTGGGGAGACAGTGGGGGAAGGTGAAGGCTGTGGTCTAGGAAATGTTTTGGTTTTTTTTTTTTTTGGTACCAGGGATCAAACTTGGGTCCTTGCGCTTGCGCGGCAGGCGGTGAAACCACTGAGCTAAATCCCCGGCCCCTAGGAAGTGTTTATTGAGCGATTTTTGTGTACAAGGTACTGAACTGTGTGTTTTATATGTCAGCTGAATTCTTTAAATAGTCTATAAAGGTTATTGTTCCTGTTAGGTGAAGAGACCAAGTGTCAACTAAATACATATTTTGTCTAAGATTAGATAGCTGAAAAATGTCAGAGTTAACATTCTAGAGACTAGTCAGCTTGTCTCCAGAGCATTGGAATTGGACCTTGATAGGAGAATGGGATTTTGTCAGTTAGATAAGAAAATGAGGAAGAAGGAAAGAGCATTCAGGAAAGTGGGAAAGACAATAAAGACATGGGAATGTGAGTACTTGACAAGCCTGGAATTTAATCTAGGTAACTTAGTTAGAAATGTGGAGTGTAATAACAGGTTGAGTGTGGAAAAGATACAGGGTGAAGTAAGAAATATCTTGAGCATTTTGTTTGGAATTCTGTAGATATTGGGGAATCATCAAAAGTTTTGTTGAAGGGTAGATATTAGCAACTTTGTATCCTAGAGAAAGGTGATTGAAAGTTATGTGAAGAGTAGTAGATCATAGAGAAAAGAGATTGATAGCAGGGAGACTAGTTAGGGGACTTGATATCAGTCCAGGCAAGAATTGCCAGGGACCTAAATTAAACCATAGCCACGAG
Organism: Heterocephalus glaber; assembly: GCF_000247695.1. The sequence goes on along the minus strand of NW_004624742.1, from coordinate 4,087,288 downwards.
AAAAGAATGAAGGAATAGATAGATGTAAAAGTCATTTCAAAGCCAAAATAGATTGGACTTTAAACTTGATTGGATATTGTAGAGGAAAATGGAGGAGGTTTAAATAAGAAAAAGCTTGTAACTCAATAGCTACAAATAAATTGGGCAAAAATATGGTTTTGCCTGTGTTGATTTTTGAAATACGTGAAAAATCTATGTTGGAAGTGTCCAGTTGGGTTTTTGGAAGCACAAATTTGGGATTTAGAGAAAAAAGACTAGATATAGACATTTGAAAATCATCTGAAGATAGATGATATTAAAATAATAAATCATCCTGAGAAGAGTGTAGGATGAGATGAGAAGAAACCTCTGTCATTTTATGTAACAGACATTTAAAAATTAAAGAAAGAAGGAACCAATGAGAGATTGAAAGAAAGCAGAGGTGAGGAGGAGGGGGAAATTATATTCTCCAGGTCAAAAGCAAAAGACTTTTAAAGCGTGTTCATCTATGGTGTTGAATGTTAGTCAAAGAGCACTGATTGGCCTTAACCTCTTGTAATATAGAGAAGAAGAGCTGGGTTAAGAGGAGTTGACAAATGATTGAATTTAAAGAGAGGGCAAGTTAAAGATGGCAGTCTATTTCTAGCATAGATGAGTGGGAGGATGGTGATGCTGTGTGAACCAAGATAAGAACACTGGTAAAATAGTGTAGCTGGGTGGGGATATAATGAGTTTGATTAGGGATATGATGAATACAAGAATATTGAGGAGTATTTTACCAGTCATTTATTAAACCTGTATACTGTGTGTGTGTGTGTGTGTGTGAGAGAGAGAGATCCTTGTTTAGAAAACAAGAAATGAAATCTGTTCTTTTGATATTACCAGTGTTTAAAATATAGTTTCCATAAATTATATACATTTTCAGCAATATGAAAATTGTTTTTAATCAGGTAGTATGTGACTAAACTTAAAGAGATGTGACCTTAGTTAAGGTGAAGTTATAGTTGAGGCCTCTAAATAAAATGAAATTCTTACCTAAAGCACATGAATACATAATTCTGTGATTTTATTTACTTTTTTAGAGATGCACTCAACAAAATGAAAGATGTGTATGAAAAAAATCCACAAATGGGGGATCCAGGGAGTTTGCAGCCTAAATTAGCAGAGACAATGAATAATATTGACCGCTTGCGAATGGAAATCCACAAGAATGAGGTAGATTTGTTTTTCATCAGTTGTCTGAGACATTTTTATAAGTTTCATTATGATAGATTGGTTTTTGCTAGAAGTAGGTTCCGATATTTAATTTTAGGATTTATTATCTAAAAGTAAAATATCATTATGGTATATATATATTTATATATTTGTAGATTAATATACCATAATCTATGTATAGTGTATATAGATTAATTCTTTGGTGGGCATTTTTAAAAACATTGTTATAAACCTAAACATTTTGTGCTATGTTTTAAAAATCAGCTGCAACATTGATTATTGACCAAATTGGAATGAAAGTTTCTCATCTCCAAGACTCACAATAGTTATAAAAACTGAAAGCACATTTTAAATGTAAGCTATCTTGTGAGCTTCTGAACAGACTTTTTGAGATCAATTGTCTGCTTATTTATTCCTAAGGCTTGGCTTTCCGAAGTTGAAGGCAAAACAGGTGGGAGAGGAGACAGAAGACATAGCAGTGACATAAATCATCTTGTAACACAGGGACGAGAAAGGTCATTAAAAATTTTTTTTAAATTTGTATTTCTTTTTTTCCAAACCTTTTTCATCCCTTTGTCCTAAACTTCATACAGTTCTGTTTTTTCATACAGTTCTTTTTCTTCCTCTCTTTTTTCCATGGTTTCCTAATTTAACAAGTTTGGCATTTCATACCTTCAGTCTTTTGAACCTAAGTAATTTTCTCTTCCTTTAAATGATAAAAAATGAAGTATGATATTTCATCTTGCTGTTCAATTCTAGTTTATCATGCATCTAAAACTGATCTGATTTAAAAACCTAAAAAGTTCTTGGAGCTACAATCTCAAGGCCTAAGAACCTCAACATAGGAAGATTTTGTTTAGGTAGAGTTGTGTAACTTATGCCAAAGAAAAATTTTACTGCCAACTGCTCAGTTTTGTGAAGGAAAAAAGGAGTATATATTGTTAGTTTGGATCAGTTTCCAACTTGGAATTTTGCCAAGTTTCCATGTTTGTGTATTACTTGTGACATTTCTTCCTTGGTGTAATGTGTACCTGACCTGCTCCCTCACAATAAAAGTCCACAAATCAGGATTTACTTTAGAGAAGAATTTGAGAGGTCTAATATCAAATCCTGGTTTACTACTTAATTACTGAGTAATTTGAACAAGTTCACTTTTAATATTCCCTAAGTCTTTTTCCTGAAATATAAAATGGAGATTTAAATTCCTGGAGGGTCGTTAGCAATAAAAAAAATAATATGCATCAAGCATCTAGAAATAAAATACCTAGTAATAGTATGTGCTTCACAAATGTTAGTTCTTCCCTCCCCTTTCCATGTTTTCTGTCACTTCTTGAGAATTTATCTCTTTAGTTTATCAAGAGAAATCCACAGGTAACTGTTTTTTGTTATTAGATATAATTCCAGACTAAAAGGATGTAGTCTTTCTGGCATGCATTATTTAAGAATGAGGCTTCCAGGGCCGGGGATTTAGCTCGGTGGTTTCGCTGCCTGCTGCACAAGCACAAGGACCCGAGTTCGATCCCTGAAACCAAAAAAAAAAAAAAAAAAAAAAAAAGGAATGAGGCTTCCAGGCTTATGGAAAAGTGCTGCTAAATTTAACCCTGTTCATTTTTCCATTATTAAAATTTTACTCAGTATTTGATGTTTTAGGAAAATTTTACTTTTTTTCCTCTTTGATTTGAAATATTTTAAAGGAAAATAAAATGTCCTTTGTATTACCTGATGTTTAGGATTTCTCTAAGTTACTAACTTCCCCATTACCATGATTAATTGGGAATTGACTTCTTGTTTTAATTAGAAGTCATTTGGTTTTAAGCAATGTAGTGAATAACTACTAAACTAAAAATGGACTTCAGTGGTGAAGGAGAGCCCAGATGATATCTGTAGGACGCAATTTCTCACCACTTCTGTCTAGCTCTCCCTTTTACCACTTCTGTCTAGCTTTCCCTTTTTTTTATTTTAAGTCTCTGATGATCTTTCAAAGTGAAAAGGGAGTGAGCTTCTCTTACAAGTAGTGCCAGGGAGAGGTCCTTGTGCATAGCTTATTTCTGGTTGGGTTACAGGCCTACTAGTGAACCCTTCACTCCCACCATGTGAGTGCAGTGCTCATAGTCCCTCTGAATTCACAATAGGAACAGCTTCACTGTGAACTGAACACTGAGCTGGGTCAGTCACCTAAGGAACTTTAGGCTATTTTTGCCAGAAGAGGGGGTGATGAAAGACAAATGTTTACTAGGTTTTTCCATTTTGTCTCTAGACCCACTGACAGTGAGATGTATTCACTGAATGTTGCTGTGTCCCTAGAACATTGCTGACGTTCCTAAAATTACCAAAAACTTGGGCCAGGGATTTCGCTCAGTGGTTCTACCGCCTGCCTTGCAAGCTAAGGACCCGAGTTCGATCCCTGGTACCAAAAAAAAAAAAATTATCAGAAACTCACAAAGAAGCATTTTGTATCAGTAACAATTTATGTAGTCAACGTCTAAGAAAACAGGCTTAATATAAAACCATGCCATCTAATTTTCCGAATTGATTGAGGAGATCAACTTACAGATAATACATGAAGAGCTCTCATGTTTGTGATATTTGATCAAACTTAATTATGTTTTCTTTTAGTCCTGAGGGAAGTTACACTGATGATGCCAACCAGGAAGTTCGTGGACCACCCCAACAACATAGTCATCACAGTGAGTTTGATGATGAATTTGAGGATGATGATCCTTTGCCTGCTATTGGACATTGCAAAGCTATCTACCCTTTTGATGGTATGATGTTCTTAATGTATTATATGTTCCTTAATTAGCTAAATAGTACATTGTCAGAAAATTATAATCCTCATCTATACTTTTAACTGTATTATAAAAAGAGAACCCCCCCACACACACTTGAAATTAGAAAATTATCTACATTATCAACATTTTGTTACAGGTTATTGTCTACTAACTTTGGTTGATACAGATCTTCCCCCTTGAACTTAGTAATGCTTGCATATATTCAGCATGGTTGAAGGAGCTTGAGCATATGCCCCAACCCAGAAGTAGGTGGCTGGTAGATGTCACTTCATGCTCCTATTTGTGGCTTATTAACATTAAAGACAAATGTAAGGCATAGCTGAAAGCTGTCATATCCTGACTCTGCTGGCTGCTTTTTCAGATGACAGTGGGAAAGAAAGTGGTAGCCTCTGACTGTGCTATCCTTTCCCCTGTGATAGTTGGAGAACAAACTCTGTGGGGAAATAAGGAATTGTTGCCCTCTTCCGCGTATTTTTAGTTACCCTTCCTTCTCTTGACCCTGAAAAATTGTTTTCCTCAACTAACATAAATGCAGCATAACACTTTCATAATTAAGTTCTTTTAAAGTGATATGTGATGTAAGGTCTGTCTCCAATGATTTTGTTAATTTTAAAATTCAGTGAAAGAGGGTTGTAGCTCAGTGGCAGAGCACTTGCCTAGCATCTGTGAGGCCCTGGGTTTGATCCCCATCAGTGCAAAAAACTCAAAGTCTTTAGTTACTCCTCATCTGAGATATTTACAAAGATCTTGCCATGATGTAATCTAGAAAGTAAAATAGACTTTAGCATGTGTTAAATGAAGATTAGGTTATAAAAACTGTTACTTTTAAGCAGGTTGGCAGTGGTTGGGGGTGGGAAGAAAGGATGTCCTGAAAGGGAGTCCTGGTGCTGATAAGGTCTTGAAGGAAATTTGTGTTTTGTGGCCATTCTACTTCTGCCATCATCAGAATTAAACTTGTATTTTCCTTTGCCTCTTTCCCACCTTTTCACTGTCTTTTTACTATTTTCTTGATCTATACCTTATAAATTTTTTAGATAACAATACTTCTCAAATTGGGAAAAGAATTGAAAGTGAAATAGAAGTTTAGAATAGCCTGTATCAAACATATAATATCATTGTGGCACAATCACTTCATCTGTTATGTGGAGTGATATTAATTCAGCCTCACAGGCTTCCGGTAGCTTAAACAAGAATGTATATGAGAGTGCTGGATAAAGTACAAAGCATCACAGAGATATTATTGCTAAAGAGAGTCAGTGGCTTCTTGGCAGGTACATTGGAATCTAGTAGAGTCTCATGTTATTTTATGTTATATTTCTAACTTATTAAAAATAATCATTATGCTTAAATTATGCTTATGCTATAAAACTCTCATCTAGGACATAATGAAGGTACTCTGGCAATGAAAGAAGGTGAAGTTCTATACATTATTGAAGAGGACAAAGGTGATGGATGGACAAGAGCCCGGAGACAGAATGGTGAAGAAGGCTACGTTCCCACATCATACATAGATGTAACTCTAGAGAAAAACAGTAAAGGTGCAGTAACTTATATCTAAACTAACCAGGCAGTTTTGTGCCCTAGGAACAGTCACATAAAATGAAATACATTCAACAGGTCAGAAAAAAATAAGAAAACTGAAAGGGCATCACAAGTTATTGTTCACTGTGTGAGATGAGTACAGGCTGGGTCTTAGAGGTGCGAATATTGCCACAAGTAACTGTTTCTGTGACACCTTATCATTTGAGCAATGTTGCTATGAAGCTTAATTGATGCCTTTTGCTTTATGTCCTGCTTAAGTCTGTGTGAAGGATTTGTGTTTTTCTGCCCTATAAAAGAACTTGATTTATTGGGCAGGAATCCATAAGTAGAATGTTCCCTCACCCGCTTTATGTCAGGAAACAGTGACTGTATGAATTCAAATAAGTAAAACTGCTCTGAAATGTTATAGAAAGCTGACTCCCAAAAGAGTGGTTTGTTCTAGGAGTTTGAATTCTTACCTTCAGTTTCTAGGAAGAAAAAGTTGGATAATTGGGTAAGATAATAATGTAATGATTTTCATTTTCCTCCTTAGTCTTTGTTTTCCTAAAGGAAGAAAATAAGCACCGGAGTGTGTAATCTATTTAAGTAGTAGGCTAATCAAGAGATCTACAAAATCACCTGATCCAGCTCTTATGAGAATAGTTTCCTTTTGAGACTTGAAAAAATTTTCAGGCTTACTGGTAATTTTCAGTAATGTACAAACTTCCTTCCAAATGAATCTCATGTTCATATTTTTTATCTTGAAAGTATCTTTTGGAACTATCATTTTAGTGATCATTTAACAATTACACATAAGAAAATAGATTCTGTATCAATGAAGATAGAGAAAAATCTTGAATGGAGGGAAAGCATTGGCCAAATTTACTTTTAGAAGAGAAACAATTGTTTTGACTGAGTTGAAGGAAGATATCTATACAACCATTTTGTGCCTGATTTTAGCTGGATCACCAGTTATTAGAACAGATTATATTTCCCATTAATTTCAACAAGCATTCATTGGAAACACTGTACAATCAGTGATTGTGCAGCACTGGTTGTGTGATCACTGAGTTATGTGGGGGAGTAAAAAGGAGATTTTAGAGACATTGGGGCAGATACTTTAAACTGAATACCCCTTTTGGTCCTACCAAAGGTCTTCAGTAATTGTTCTTTTCTTTTTCCTCCTGGACTACAGGTTCCTGAAGAGGGTTTCTGAGGAAATGGGCAAGATGTTGAAGGAGGTTACATGCAGCTGCTTTTGGGGGGAGGGTATTAGAGTTGTCAGGCTCAAAGAGAGAGTGAGAGAAGCAAGTTGCATGAGTGCATGCAGACATGATTATTTTTTACTAACTTCATTAGCATTTCCATACATTATTTTAAAAAATCATTGTAATAGCAATCCTTAAATTCCTAGTTCACAATTATTCACATGGAAGAAAGAAAATAGCCAACAATGGCTGACCCTTTTTCCTTTATTTTACTGATGTCCAAATCAGAAAGAATGCAGAGCTGTCATAAAATTTGTCTTATACTTGGCCGTCCCAACAGGACCATCTCTATCCAGCTGTTTCAGTTCGTGTTTAGACCAACCCATTGTCTGTTAGAATCTTTGCCGTTTGTCAGTGTCTGCCTGCGCCACCTCCATGCTTGCTTAACATCCTGTTGCATGTCTACAGTGACCAGACTTCGATTTTTTCAGGCATGTCTTTATAATCCCTTGTTCTTGTCAAAGCCTTTGTTTTGTTTTACATTTGTAGTGGAAATCACTTTGTCAAACATCTCTAGCACTAATATTTCCATCTTAGTATTTTGTGTATGTTGCTATAACTTCCCCACTGCAAACATTCCAGTTTTGGCATTATGAAGACGTAGTCTGTGAACCTGAAATTTTTAAGATAAGAAAAAGAAAACATCTCTGCTCTAGCCTACTGCCCACTTGAAAGAACTCTTTGAAACATGATACATCTTCAGCATTTCAGTCTTGGAAGAATCTATAGTTAGCACTGAAGTCCTGGCATAATAAATACAGAAGATACCACCTCAAGACGAAGAACTGTTGTCAGAAGTCAGCTGCTTCCATTCAAATGCTGCCTTAAACTAGAGTGCCTAAATCTGTTGATTACCAACACTACCACTACAGTATCCCACAAAGGGCTTTATGTGTCAGCTCAGTGCGACCTCCTTTAACTCTGCAGCACTGCTGCAGCTGCCGATGTAGCCTTGGTAGGTGGCTTTTAGAGCTCTACCATGTACAACGGTGCATCTTGAAATTTATGCATCAAACTAAAGACATGTTCCTGTCCATTTTACTTTACTCTGTGTTTTATGAGAGGTTTTATGGACCTCCCCTCTTGTCTTTTAATTTAGAGTTACGATGAACTCATTTGATTATTAGGATGATAGTCTCTTTTCAAGTGATGCTTTTGTTTGAACCAGATAAAATTTAGTGAAACTTTGTAATGATCTATGTGCACTTTTACTTGTAAAGTGGAAATTTCTGTATGTTTATACTTGTAAATATAATTGTCATTAGTGCTCTTATTGCTCATGTTGTCCTTGCCTTGCATTTGTGATTTTGTTCATGACTTGTATCTGAACTAATTTCTTAGTGGTGTTGTAATAGGGGGATGGGCTTGGGTGGGGGGCTATTTGTACCACTAAAAGTTCTTTAATTTGATTCTTTACTGTTTTGAGAGGAGAAAGAACGTGAAATGTTCTGTGTATTATTGGACTTTAAGCAATATTTTAGAAGCTGTGTGGCTGCTTTAATTTTTCCCAGTGTTATTTGAATCATACAAGTTATACTAAAGCTAAATGACAATTGTGTGAAAGTTAATGCCTTCATAAGATCAAGTACAGCACTGTTACACAGCTGACCTATCGTGTATTACCTTTGAGGCTAGTAAACTATTAAGTTTAGATATTGAATCTCATTACAGGGTTATTTATATAATATTACATTATTCAGTACTGACATACTACATGAAGTAGTTTTAAAGTCTAGTGCTATTTTTATTTTAAAGGTTAGCAGTGAGAAGGAAATGTGATCTGGTTATGTTTGTCTTCTGTACAAAGCCTGAAGTGCTTATGTTTTTTGGCTCGCAGCCACAGAGGGCAAAGTTTAAGGCTTTCTCTTAAGGACTAACTGTTCTTTTCAAGCTACTGTTTGTTTTTCTAAAAGCAGGATTTGCTTCCGTAGGAGACAAGTTCCTTCATGTGGAATAGTGAAACCTGTATATAGGTTATTACAATATGAAAGACATTTGTACTTGCACATTCTTAAATCATTCTTAAATTTTGAACATGTGAATTGTCCAAAAGAAATCTTTTAATTTTTCAGTAATTTTTACTCTTTGTGCACATGTTGATTTCTTAATGGTAAAGGCTTTGTTAAAGATAGTGTTCTCTGTTGAGAATATTTTCATGGAATAAAACAATCTTTTCATGGTCAGTTAAGGTGTATATCTCTTATTGCTATGTGAACCAAACAGTTGAGATGATTTTATTCTATTTCAGGTAATACAAAGTAGATGGTAAGTTCTTGAGGTGGGGCAACCTCTTTGGAAAGCAGTTATAGAAATTTTATTCTAGTTTTAGCATCTCTCAAGCTTTCATAAAGGAAAGAATTAATATTTCTGTAGAATGAATTGAAATTGCATGTAATAATTTGCATTTATCTTTGTTCAACAATAACCATGTTGCACAGACTGTCTTTTTACACTGTTTTATCCTCTATATCCATAAGAACTGTCCCTGTACCACGTAGCCCAATCTAGCTCCCAATGTTTCCTGTGCTTCTCCTTGATTCCTGTTCAGTTAGGGAAGCACCCCTGCTTCCTGATATCTCAGAGCATGGAAAGGAAACATTTGCCATAATTAGTGACACATTATCAGTAAGTGTTAGGAAGTCTAATTTCAGATTTCACCTTTTTAAAAAGGCACATCCGAAACTAACACTGCAAATTTTCAGAAACCCAAAATGGGAATAAAACTAATGGTAGATCCTGAAAAATGAAAAGTTGCAATTGTTGAGATGAAAATTTAGTGATCAGTGCCAAACTTAGAACTTAAGGACACAGGAAACAATGAAAGTAGGACAAGTGTCAAATATTACAGTTTCAGATGAACAGAAGTTTGGAGGGTTTAGACAAGGAAAAGAGCTTTTAACCCATTTAGGCCAAAGGTTGCAATTTGTTGAATTTTTGCATGAAATTCATATATGTTACGTAGAAAAATTCAAGGAACAAGAATTTGAAGAGAAAAATTCTGTTATATGCCATTCCAAAAATGGAACACTACACATAAAAGGATTAACTACACTAAGATCAGGGAAGTGAAATCCTACTTGCTAGGGAAAGATAAAGACCGTGTAACAAAATTAACAAAAGGCAAAGGAATTCAGGCTTGTTGAAAAGGATTATCACTGTCAGAATTAGGAAAACTACAGAACATATAAAAGATGCAAGATTGGGGAATGGGTGAAAATAAAATTTGAGAAATTCTGGGAGATTTGATGACAACCATGAAAAGTACTAGATAATGGTTAGCATTTGGAGGAAATGTGAATGGGCAGCTGACCTGTGTTCTAGGAATAAGTTCTATCAAATTACCCTCATTCCTTTCTTCAGATATAAATGGAAAATCTAAGACACACTTACTGTCTTCATTTCAGTACAGTTACAATTTGACAGAATTTCTCACTCATTTTCATAAGATGGTAACAGCTTTGTGTAGAGAATGGTGGGGCCTTGTGATGAGCTGATTTGTTAAACTCAGACTGTCAACCATGAGGTGAGTTTCTTGTGGAAAATATATATGTATGTTATGAACCATAATAAATCTCTCATCCAGTTTAACATGGAAAATTATCTTCTCTTCCAAGAGTAACCATTGAGTTTTGAGTTTCTTTTGTTTTTCTTTATAGTTTTACTGCATAGATATTTTTTTCCTAAACTTGACACTATCCTTGTTGTTGAGCTCCGTAAGGATGATGTTTGTAAAGATGTTATAAGTGATACTTAGCCAATGTGCACTGAGGTACAGTGAACGTTAAATGTGGAAATGCTTCTATACTGATTGGTAAAAATAGCAACTCAGAAAAGTAACACTAGTTAATCATACAAGCTTTGCTATGTGGGCTATGTGGTACAGGGTTTATCTCAGAAACCACACATGATTCTCCATGATATCAAGGCATTTCTCATGTGAGCACTGAAGACAAAGCTAAAGGGTTTACTGTAGGATTACTATTACTTATTTTATGTGTTGGAGGACCTTCTGTGGTTTCATGAGCCCTTTGGTATGAGAAGGACCTGGACAACTAAGCTGAAAGATCCTTACATTGTTTATCTCCCAAAGAAATGCTTCATCCTGCTCAAAGGGAGCCAAGACCATGTCTATACCTTGGAGGCGGTCAGGGAGACAGGAAAGGAGCATGGGAATAGGTATAAGTGATGGAAATATAGGCCCTTGTAACAGAGCAGTAATGCCCCTTGGATGGTTTTCAGAAGTTTTGAGGGGCAGCTTATTCTCTGTGGTGGAAAGTGGTATGAGAAGAGGGACTGTTCTCTACCTAGTGCCAGCACCTCGATGGTACTATGCTGTCTGGTGAAGGGAAGAGGTGGGACAGGTATCAGCTGCATGCCCCCTCTCTTCAGGTGCAGACAGAACATTAGTAAACTAATGACTGTGAATTCAGAGGGATACATAGGTCATTAGAAAAGTTGGCAGTTTCATGTGTGGAGTTGTAGCAGCATGAGTTACCTGGTGACAGCCATAGCATATTAACCATTTGTTTAAACAGATTTGAAAATTAATAGTAATTGATGAAAGATTTGGGCTACTTTGGTCTCAAAGTTTTATTATATAGTTTATTTTTTAAAAAAATTATTTTGCTTATTTTCATATTGGATTATATATTGTTGTATTCTGTACATACACTAATAGCTCACTTGTCAAATACCTTGAATATTCCATTGTTCCTTGAATTGATTTTTACTCATTGCTGTTTGTAAGATTACCTGTGTTTATCAAAAATCAGTAGCCTTCTTGTACACAAATAACAGACCCACTGAGAGAGAAATTAAGGAAACAATTCGTTTCACAATAGTATCCAAAAAAATGAAATATCTAGGTATCAATCTAACAAAGGAGACAGAAGACCTCTACACTGAAAAAAGAGATCGAAGAGGATATAAGAAAATGGAAAGTCATCCCTTGCTCCTGGGTAGGAAAAATCAACATAGTGAAAATGGCCATACTTCCAAAACTACTCTACAGATTCAATGCAATCCCAATTGAAATCCCTACAGTATATTTCATAGAACTAGAGAAAACAATCCAAAAATT
>NW_004624742.1:4037743-4074329 GCF_000247695.1 Heterocephalus glaber | reverse complement strand
GTACTACTCAGCCATAAAGAATGAGAAGCTAGAGACATTTATAGCTAAATGAATGCACATTGAGGCCATACTCTTAAGTGAAATAAATAGGACACATGTGTAAATACCAAATAGTTTCTCTGGTGTGAAAAACTAAAAGTGTAAATAAGGTTCAAATGGTATAATAATATGAAGTAGGAAGTAAAGGTCTAAAGGAGTAGGGGAGGTCGGAATGGTAGGGGAAAGGAAAGAAGGGAAAAGAAAAAATATGAGTAAAGGGTAAAATGGAAACAGTCTATAAATAGGGAAGGATGGAGGGGGTGAAGGGAAGGCAGGGAAATGGGGAAAAAAATAACTAAGATACACCATGTAAAGGTACAAGAGCCCAACGAGGAATGTAACTTTTATACCTAAAATATACCAATAAAGTTAATGAAAATAAAGATAATCTGTGTTTATGCATGACTCATTTTACTGTATAGTATTCCAGTATATGAATATGCACAACTACATCTTCCCATTGGTGGACATTTGGGCTATTTCTTGAATTTGCTAAAAATGCTGCTTATGCATATCCATATAAATGTTTACTGATATATGGTTTCTCTAAAGTATGTATCTAGAAGTGGAATCACTAACCTAGAGGTTATTTTTTCAATTTTAAAGACAGTGGTACTTTTAACCCCCAAGTTACTGCAGTATTTTTAGACTCCAAGTTTATTTAAGGGTTTCTCATATTTTATATGCTGACCAACATTTAGGAGTCAGACTTTTCAAATTTTGTCAGTTCAAAGGATGCAAAAGCAATTATAGTTGTGTTTTTCTGATTGTTGCTGAGCATGCTTACTGTGTTTCCCATTCTGTTAGAAGCCTATTTTTATCTTTGTCCATTTTTTCTTTGTTGGTTGTCTTTCCATATTATTTATGGGAATTCTCAATTAAGGATGCTAAGTGTTTTAGTTATTTCTTACTGGGTAACATAGCTAGCTCAGAGTTTCTCCTGAGGTTTTAGTCTTCTCAAGGCTTGATGGGCTGTAGAATCCACTTTCAAGATCACTCTGATGGTTGAGTGATCCAAGAGAATGAAAAGTTGTGACAAAAGCTGCTGCGGTCTTTATAACCTTATCTCAGATGAGACATATTACTTCTGCCCTGCTTGTGGTCACACTGACCTACTCTTGTACAATCCGGGAAAGGACAAGAGGGTGAACACCATGAGGCAGGGAACACTGGGGGCCAATTTTGGAAGCCGCCTACCACTCATTGTTTTGTGTTGGTGATAAGTTTTTTCAGTTTCTCTGTTTTTGATGAATACAATTTCTTCATTTTAATGCATATTGGCCAGTCTTTCATAAGTAGCACTTTTTCTAAGAACTACTTAAGTTGATTCAATGTAAAAAAAATTTATATTCTAAAAGTGCTATGGTGTGCCTTTCGCATATAGGTTCTTAATTTGTCTAGATTTTATTGTGGTGTTATGAAGTAAGGAATCATTTTTTCCTCCCTTTCATTTGTTTAATCAGTTGTAGTTGTTCAAGACTTCTTTATTTTAAAAAATCATATGTTTTCCCTCTGATCAGCAGTTCTGTCATGCATTAAATTTCTAACAGTTTAAATTTAGCTGTAGCTTAATAGCAAACTTTTATATCTGGCAGGACAGATATGTATCTTGTAGGCACCACCAACTTGGGACCACTGTAAATCAGTTTCTTGGTTTTGAGTTTTGTTAGTTTTACTCCAGATAGGTATGAGGACAGGATGTGGCTGTGATCCTCACCGGAAAAATACTGTAATTATTTTCTTGGAGTTGTATGTGAAGACACTCATATTTCTTGATGTGATAGTTAATTTTAGGTGTCAACTTGACTGGATTAATATATACCTTCACAACTGGTAAAGCATTATTTCTGAGTAAGTGTGGTTCCAGAGGAGAAAGGCAGGTGAATTGGTGGACTAGATGGCGAAAATCCAACCTCAATATAAGTGGGCACAATCCTGTTGGGTGGGAGCCCAGTCAGAACACAAGAGCAGAAGAAAGGCAAATTGTTTCTCTCTTCTGGAGCTGGGAAATTTCTACTAGTTTCAGATTTCAGAACTTCAGACACCAGTGGCCCCCAGAGTTCTCTAGCCTTGGACTCACACTGAGAGTTACACCGTTGGTGACTTCCAGGAAAATAGCAGAGCGGTAAGCAGCAACAAATCAGCCTCTTCAAGATTCTGAATCCAGACACTGGAAAATAACAATTTGAGGAAGAAAAGGAGGAGGGAGGTGTATTCCTGGAATCCAGGAAGGATCTGACTAGAAATTGGAACATAGAGAAATTAAAGAGATAGAAATTAAGAAATATGCAGAAAAAGGAAGGGACAATCTGCACTTTTCTCCCTGACTCTTGGCTCATAAGAAACGAAGATTTCTCTAGATTTCTACAGAGACACAGTGAAAGCAGGTGACTCCAGAGGCCTTCAGGGAGAAGTGGAACAAAACAGTGAATGCTGTGTGCTACAACAGCTGGTGAATGACTCCAGTCCAAGCATCTGCCACATCCCATAGAGAGACTGCTTAGTTGGATGCTGTTCTGTGGAAGGAACAACTGATCCTGGAACTCAGAACCGGCAAGGGTTGGCTTCATCTCAGGGCTCCCAGTGTTAAACTTGCACAGTGACTGCGTGAAGGACAACCATGGGAGATGTCCATAGTCAGGGAGCTATGGTCAGGCCGGCAAGAAATACTGAGAATGTTGCAAGCTAAATGACTGAGGCCCACCCCTACTACCAGAGGCCAGGTTCAACTTGAATTTCCATGGGTTTGAAAGTCCCAGAACTGGCACCCCACCCTAATTCTACTGCCAGCTTGCTGGTGATTACCCACCATGGATCTGGGCTCTGACTGGTTCCTTTGTCTACCAGAGCAGAGTCATGCCTCGAATTGGACACTGCCATAAAACTTTAGACCCCAGAGGATAACCACATGCTTGAAATTTTTTTCTCTTTGCCTGATTTTTAAAGGTTTTTCCGTTTGGCTTTTTTTGGGATCGTTTTTGTTTTGTTTTGTGTGTATGAACATTGTATTTAGTCTTTTTGTCTTGCTCTTGTTTTTTTCTTCTTTCCTTCCCTCCCATCTTCCTCACTAGTTTCCTGAGGCTTGGGTAATCTTTTGTCCTTCAGCCTTGCTTTTCATTTTATTTCTCTTATTTTTTTCCTCTTCTCCTTTTAAAATTTTATCCCCTTAATTCTCTCATTTTTACTCTTTGTATAATTTTTCTTTTTTCTTTTACAGTGGTATCTTGGTTCATGATTTTAATTAGTTTCATGATTCTGGGGAAAATGGCCACATTTGTGTTCATGCAAAAAAGATAGCTGTGGTTGTGTTCATCAGCTGATGCAGTATTCACAGACAAAAACAATTTTGCCAAATGCTTCTGTTTGTGAACCAAATTGTTCTCAAACAGAAGTGTTCACAAACCAAAATACAACTTATCTTCTATTTCTTGCCAGTTTTTTGTCCTACCTGTACCCAATTCTGTGGACATCCTTCTACTCCCCAATAAGATCCTTTATACTGCTTCTTTCTCCTCATATCATACGGTTTAAGGTTTCAAAGTTTTCCTTTTCCATTTCCCCATTCCCAAGCCCTAACTCTTTTAATAGTGTAACCGTAAAGCTTTGTAAATCTTTTGATGGTTAACTGTAAAATTACTGTTGACTTTTCTACTATTAGCAGATATAGCTATTGCATTTAATACATTTTAGCTGTTGATACTTGGTTTGCCTTAATGTTGCCATTGTAATTGGTTTCTTCTCTAGGAATAAGGGTGGTATATAACTGCTTCTTATGTTATGTTGATACCTAATTTTTCTTGGGCTATATTACTGTAGCTGTTTCACTTGATATTAACAGGGTCGCATAATTGTTATTTCTGGGTAAGGGAACACTCAGATTGCCTTTGTGACATTAACATTACAAGGATACATCCCCAGAGAACTTGGTTGCTGGCCTAACTACACTGTGTTCTCCTTTCCCAAAATAATCAAGGTGGTCAAATCTTGGAACTGTGGCAAAGGATTATAGTTAACCTATGCCCAAGGTACATCATTGAAAAGCAACTGAAGAGATCTCTGTACTAACAATAAAGTCATTAGACTATAAACATCCACAAACCTCAACACAAAACAAAACCAATAGAAACATGGGAAGAAAAGGCAAC
The DNA here is from genome assembly GCF_000247695.1 of Heterocephalus glaber. The sequence continues at coordinate 4,070,145 of NW_004624742.1, read as the reverse complement.
AATGCCTCCTAAACCCCAACTCCTCTGAAGCCAATCAAGGGGGCAGCATAGTATAAACCACACACCTGAATTACTTGAAAGCATAGCACAGGAGGTTAGAAAACAGCTCAAAGAGATACTCAGTGGGATTATAAAAGATATAACTAACATAATGGAACTAATAACCAAAAAGATAAGAGCACTCAGAAGACAATAATGGTAAGTTAGGTAAGTTAAACAAAATGATACAAAACATGAATGATCAGCTTAATAATGAATGATCAGCTTAATAATGAATTAGAGTCCATGAAAAGGTTCCAATCTGAAATCAGGAGATTAAAAATCACATTGAAAGTATGGGCAGCAGGATGGACCAATGTGAGGATAAAATTTCAGAACTAGAAGGACAGTGATGCCTTCAAAGACCAACTACTCAAAGACACCTTAAAAACAGCAAGGGAAAACGAAGAATTGATCCAGCAATTGCTAGATGATGCAAAGAAGACTAAGAATAATTGGAACAACTGAAAAGTGAGAAGACAACACAAATGGCATAAAAAAACTCATTCACAGAAATAATGGCAGAAAATTTCCCAAATAAAGGGAAAGAAACATACAGATAAGTGAGGTATATAGAACCTCAAATGGCCATGACTAAAAGAGGACCTCTCCATGCCACATTATACTCAGAATTCTAGAAGTCCATCACAGGTACAAAATCTTAAAAGCTTTTAAAGAAAAGCAACAATTCATATACAAAGGTAAACCCATTAGAATCAGAGCAGACTTCTCTCTACACAAACCTTAAAGGCCAGGAGGGCTTGGAGTGAAGTTTTTTAAGCCCTAAAAGGTAACTATTTCCAACCCTAACTTATGTATCCTGCAAAACTTTCCTTTAAAATTAATGGAGAAATAAGGTATTTCTATGACAAAGAGCACCTCAAGAAATTCATGACCACCATACCAAGTTTACAAGAAATTCTCAAGAATATCCTAGAAAGAGACAGGCCAACAATGATAATAAGTCAAAATGAATACACCTGGCAGGATGTGCAGCTAGGCAAAAGGAAGGAAAACAAAATCAGCAACAGGAAAATAATGCAATGACAGGAATAAGTACCTCTTGGTAACTCTCAATGTGAATGGTTTCAGTTCCCCAGTCAAAAGACAGATTGGCAGAATGGATCAAGAAAACCCAATGAAAACATAGCATACAAGAAACATTTAATTCAAAAACACAGATTAAAAATCAAAGGATGAGAAACAATATTCCATGTAATGGAAACCCAGAAAAAAGCAGGAGTTGCTATACTAATTTCAGACAAAGTGGATTTCAAGCTAAGATTGATCAGAAGAGGCAAAGAAGGTAACTACATATTAAGGGAACAATTCAACAGGAAGAGTTAACAATTATACCCACCAAATACCAGTGCACCCAACTTTATATAGCAAAGAAAAATCATACACACCAATAGATTTGTCATGAGGAACCACAATACTCCACTGTCACAATGGACAGATCAACTGGACAAAAAAATCAACAAAGAAATAACAGAGTTGAACCAAACCTTTAAATAAATGGATTTAATAGATATCTACAGAGTGTTCCATCCAACAACAGAATACACATTCTCAGCAGCACATGGGACTTTCTCCAAACAGCCAGTATGGCATGCTTAAGTACAAACAAAAGAATCAATTATCCCATTCATATTATCAGATCATAGTGCAATGAAATTAGAAATCAATGGCAAAACCTACATAAACCATCCAAACACATGGAAATTAATACTCTCATTGGGTCACAGATGAAATTAAATTAGTTTCTATGCCTGCCTTGCAAGCACAAGGTCCAAAGTTTGATCCCCGGTACCAAAAAAAAATTAGTTTCTATAATCAAACAGTAATCCCTACGGGATGGAATGAAAGCTGTCCTTAGAGGGAAGTTCATAGCAGTGAATTCTCACATCAGAAATACAGATCAAGCTCAAATAACCTAATGATGCACCTCAAGGTCCTAGAAGAACAGGAACAATCCAAACCCAAAGGCAATACAAAGAAGGAAATTATAAAGATCAGGATAAAAATTAATAAAATTGAGACTGTTAAAAAACATTACAAAGAATCAATGACTTGAAGAGTTGGTTCTTGGAAAGATTAAACAAAAGAGCCCTTAACTAATCTTGAGAAAAGGAAAGAAAAGACCCAAATCCATGCAGTTAGAAATGAAAAAGGTGAAATCACAGTGGATTCTGCTAAAATCCAAGATTATCAGTAACTACTTTGAGAACCTGTACTTGAAAAATTCAGAGGAAATGGATAAATTCCTGAAGATATATGAGCTACCAACTTAAATTTTTCATATTTTCAATAATTTCAGTTTACCATCAGGCTATAGTGGCTAGGGAAGAAAGTGCCTTCAGAGGCTGGGAGGTAGAATTATACCAGATGAGTGAGTTAATAACAGAGACTGGATACAGCTGTTTCACAAAAGATATATTTTCATTCATGACTATTTACATTTTCATATTTAAAGAATATCATACAACTGATACCTTCTGAAATGTTTCATGGTTTTAAACTATTTACACATATCTGACATGGAATTAAAACTAAAATGGTTAAATACCATGATAATAGAAAGTGACCAGCCAGTGTAGCTAGGCTTCACTTAAATTTGCCAATCAACATTCATGATAGTTACCTTAATAATAAATTATCACTCATGCAAAAATCAGTAGTAATTTTAAACAATTTATAAATAAGTGTGTTCTGTTCACTTTACACATTTAATATCCTGTGAATATTAAAAGCTTGTACACTGTCAGATCTGCACATTAGATTATCAAATGATAAGCTTTCCCAAAGGAAAAACTGGAGAAGCTTGAAATAACATCAGCAGGTTCTCTGGAGTTTTCATAGCTCTGCCTGCTTTACAGAAGGAGGTTCCAATTTACGTGAAAGGACGGTTAAAATCTGGTTGAATTTCTGGTATCTCTCTGTCTGATTGACTTTTGCACCTTTGCTGCCCCATAGCAATCGCATTTGAAATTCAGTCTTGAAGATTTCACTCATGTCTTCATCTGGTTGAAAACCTTATCAAAACAAAAGAAAACTTAACTTCAGTTGTGCCTAAAACATAGTGTTAAAAATGACTAAAAACATGTTTTTAATAATAGGATCAAAATGAACTTCTCTCAGAACTTTAGCCCCCACTCCCAAATGTAGGATCTGCTCATCTACCCTCAAGAACCTGAGCAGGTTCAGAGAAGAATTAACAAGTAAACTCACATAAAATCTCTGTGGAGGAAACACTATGGGTTGTAGTGCTGAGATGGAGCATTCATGGCACCTGGTTTGTTTGTAACAACTTTACTGTTGTGTAATTTATATGCCATATGATACACCTGTGTTAGCTGTGCACTTTATGATGGTAAATTTGAATAGTTGATTAATGATAGTAAATATATAATTTTAAAATACATCATCTAGAAAGTTGTCTAGTACCTCTTTTCAACCTATCATTGTTTCTTCCCCAGGCCTCAGCCAACCACTCACCTACTTTCTGTTGCTACTGTTTTGCTTTGTCTAGAAATTTGATATAAATGGAATCATACAATATGAACTTTTGTCAGGCTTCTTTCACTTAACATGTTTCTGAAATTATTTTGTATGTTGCATATTATGAATAATTCCTTTTAGTAGTAGTTGTCATTCATATGGACATACCAGATTTTGTGTACCCTTTCACTAACTTATGGACATTTGGATTATTTCCAGTTTCTGGCTACTGTCAGTTGTCTACATTTGTGTAACAATCTGTGTGTGGACATGTTTTCATTTCTGAAGGAACAGAATTACAGGATCATATGGTAAGTGTATATTTACTTTTGAAACTGTCATAAGCTGGGCATGGTGGTGCACATTTGTAATTCTAGCACTCTAGAAGGCTAAAGCAGGAGAATCACAAACTTGAGTCTGGGCAGCCTAGCAAGATCCTGTCTCAAAATTTAAAAGGGCTCTTGGGATGTAATGCAGTGTGCAGGTCTTAGGTACAATTCCCAAATTCCCAGTAGGGGTGTGTGTGTATGGGGGCTGTCATAAACTCTATTCCAAAACAGTTGTACCATTTTATATTCACACCTACAACACATGAAGATTCCAGTTTCTGTATGTGCTAACTTAGTCTTACCATTCTTTTAATTGTAGCTTTTCTAGATTGTAGTAAAATTGATAGTTCTGATTTATATTAAACAACCTTTCATGTATTTTGTCACTGTTATGTACTGTGCATTCAAATCTTTTTTCTATTTAAATCTTTTCTCATTGAGTTGTAAGAAGTCTTTATGTAATCTAGATATGTCCTTTATTAGGTACACATTTAGCAGATATTTTCTCCTAGTCTGTGTCTTACCTTTTTACTTTCTTAATGGTGTTTTTAGTAAGATGAAATCCCAGTTGTTGATTCTTTGTGATATATCCTCTGCAACTGGGGTTTTTTTGTTTTGTTTTGTTTTGTTTTTGGTACCGGGGATCGAACTCAGGTCCTTCTGCTTGCAAGGCAGGCGGCGGAACCACTGAGCTAAATCCCCGGCCCAGCAATTGGGGTTTTAAGAGTTGTACCTATTCTATCTTCCAGCAGATTCAGTGTTTCTGTTTTAATATTTAGATCTTTGATCCATTTCGATTTTAGCTTAATGCATGATGAGAGATACAGGTCTAGTTTTAATCTTCCTGCATGTGGTTTTCCAGCTCCATTTTTAGAAAATGAATTTATTACATAAAATGTCCTCAGAGCATTTTGTTTCCTCTTCTCACTTTCTTAATGCATAGAAGCACAGTGGGTGAGAGGCCCTTTCTTTTCTTTCGTTTTTTTGGTTCCAGGGATCGAACTTGGGTCCTTGTGTTTGTGCAGCAGGTGGTGAAACCACTGAGCTAAATCCCCAGCCCTGAGAGGTCCTTTCAATGACTGTAATCAAAAGAGGATCCTTTGCACCAAGGTGGTGTACAAAACAACTTTTGAAAACCTGGCCCAGGAAGACACCTTTTTTTATCACACTATGAAAAATCACGGTGGAAAATGCCACTGTTTTATTCAGCATTACACTACAAAACAGTTGCCAGCTGCATTTTTAAAGAAGCTTTCTTCTATTGAAGCGTTTTGGCTCCTCTGTTGAGGATACAGAGTCTGAGTGTGTTTAGAGTTGTTTCAAGTTGTTTCTGCATCTTCTATCTGTTCCACTGATCCTTGGGTCTTTTTTTTTTTTTTTTTGCCAGTACCATGCTGTTTTTATCACAGTAGTTCTGTAGTATAATTTCAAGTCAGCAATTGTGATGCGCCCTCCCTTGCCTTTGGTATTCTAGGTCTCTTCTGGTTCCAAATGAATTTTAGAATTGTTTTCTTTAATTCTGTGAGGTATTTTGACCAGGATTGTATTAAATCTGTATAACAATTTTGAAAGTATGGCCATTTTCACTATATTGGTTCTTCCTACCCAAGAACAAGGGAGGTCTTTCCATTTTCCAATATCTTCTTTGATCTTCTTCAGAGTACTGAAGTTTTCAATGTAAAAGTCTTTTACTTCCTTTGTTAGATTGATTCCTAGGTACTTCATTTTTTGGGATGCTATTGTGAAAGGTGTTGTTTCCCTAATTTCTCTCACAGCAAGTTTGTTATTTGTGTACAGGAATGCTATTGATTTTTGAGTGCTTTATATCTAGCTACGCTACTGAATTTGGTTATTAAATCTAAAAGTCTTTTGGTGGAGTTTTTGGGGTCTTCTATGTAGATCATCATGTCATCTGCAAATAATAATAATTTAACTTCTTCCTTTCTTATCCTTATTCCTTTTATTTCTTTCTCTTGTCTAATTGCTCTGTCTAATGTTTCCAGGACTATATTGAGTAAGAGCGGTGACAATGGATATCCTTGTCTTATGTTAATGGCATGTTTTTAAGAGCAAAATTTTAAGTTTTTTATCAGTGTTTTCTGTTGTGGTTCATGCTTTTGTGTCCTAAGAAATCTCCGCCTAACTCCAGGGTACAATAAATTTATTTTGTTTTCTTATCAGAGCTTTATGCTATACTTTAGCCCTTACATTTTTGGACCTGTGATCTGGTTTAGATTAACTATTGCATATGGTACAAGGTAAGGGTTGAGGTGCATTTTTTTTTTTTTGCATATAGATGCCCAGCAGTTCCACCATCACCTGTTGAAAGATCCTCTGTCCAGTGAATTATCTTGACACACTTGTCAAAAATCAGCTGGCACCCATTTGTGTAGGTCTGTTTCCTAACTCCATTCTGGCCTACTTAAGGCCAAAGTTGCCCAGGCAATTCTATTAGAAGAGAGGTTGAGTTATATAGCCAGAGTTACATCACTCTCATCCTTTATTATTGCTAGAGTAGTTTTATCCTGTCATTAAATGTACTCATACCATCTAGAACACAGGGTCTTGGTGGTGGAAAGAACATATTCTTTCTTGAGGATACCAGAATATCATTTATAAATAATCAACAAGAGGCCAATGATTTCAGTTTATTCAGTTAACATTCTTTGAGCCCCTTACCTTGCACTGGATGCTGGTGAACAAATCTCTTACTGGGTTTCTAGTCAGTTCCAGCACTGGGGACTTGCTATTATAAATTTGTGACAGGATCAAATGAAAAATTCTATCAGCTACCTTTAAAGTGATTTGTGTAGGAGCTTTAAGCATACTTTTCTCAAGGCCACCCAAATACAGTATACAGTATTAGCTTATGCAACTTTCAGTGTGATGTATTTACTGGCTTAGTATAAGTAAGCACTCAGTATCTGTTGAATTGTGTGCTTTTGTTGTTTGAGTTTCACATTGCCAAATCTGAGGACTTTTTGGGAAAAACAAAACAAAACAGGTACATGGTACTTAAACTTACAGCTGACACAGTACAAACTGCTCAGTCCCAAATTGTGGTTCTGAGGCAACAACTTTCTTTTAGGATGAAATGAACAGGTCTGTCTTGCCCCATGTAGTTTCTAACCTTATCAACCAAACTGTGGGTCCTTGAAGAATTTAAAAACTGATATAGAAAGAAGAGGACATGGTCATCCCTAATGACCTTGGGAAGCCCTCGTTTTAGCATTTGCTTCCTAAATAGGCTTTCTGCCTGTAAACCCTTACCTCTCCAGCCCCTCACCCCACCCCTGCCCAGCATTCTTCCACACAGTCGCCAGGGTGACACACTTTAAAACATAAATCTGACTAGGTGGCATCCTCTTGTTTAAATTCTTTCTGTGCCACAATCCTATAAGAAAACCTATACCCTCTCCCTGTTTCTACCCCCTGATTGAAACTGCCATCCTTTCCCATCTGTTTTCTGGTGAACTACTTTTGTACTTTAAAACAACCGATGTGGAGGAATTTTTTTTCCGGAACTTATCTCCACATGATGCCTCTCTGCTTGTGTCTCTGACCAAATCAGTTACTTTTCCTAAGTGTTTCCATGGTACAGTCTCCATTTACCACCATTTGCTGAAATGCCTGCTTAAGAGTCTCTGTGCATATACCATGTCAGTGATAAATGTTTATTGAGCCAACTGAGGAAGCCATTTTCTGTTACCATAGTACTTACAAGAAAGTTCATTTTACATAACACTTTGTCCAGCACTTTCTAAGATGTGCCAGATGCTGGGAGCAGGGGAGCTCACTTGCCAGTGTGGTTGGGAAGAAGAGGAACACAGGTAAACAGCATCTAGATAAAACACCTTGTGTTAGCCTGCCACCTTTTCCAGTCCCACTTATTAGAGGTACTATAAGTACCTCTTGACCCTGTGTCTTTGTTTATTCACTGACACAACCGAACACAAGAAAGTAAGGAGAAACTAGACACTTGAGTCATTTGAAATTGATTCCATGATTAATCGTACGGGAAGTGGAATTCCAGTGCCTTAATCTTTCCTCCCTGGTCTTTTTACTAATTGAGGGCATCCATGCTCTTTGTTCCTTCACTCCACTTACTGCACAAAGCAGACAGCGTCTTACAAAAAAACAACTCTTACCTGCCAGAACCCTCTCAGCATTCATCCGGTAGCTGTCCGCAGCTTCTGCCATGCAACGGGCTGTTGTCAAGTGATTCAGCAAAATTTCACAGCTTTGGTCATTTTTTTCCCACATGTCAGTTCCTTCAAAAGTGACAGCCTGGCGCTCCATTAAGGTCACAAGGGGCATCAGCAGTGGGACTGATACATTACTTGGGATACATGTGGACTCTGAAGAACAAGAAATAAAGTTTTCCATGTCATATTTTGTTGAAAGCTAATTATAGAATGAGGTGACTGGTGTTGTCTTATAGCAACTGCAAACCTACAAGAGATGCAATCACCTCGTAAAAGCCTTGATGAGCCAGCAGCAGTCCTGCAGACAACACAGGGCCTCCTGACGTGCCCCGATAGGTGCCTTGACAAACAGAACAGAATACGACCTACTGGGCTTAGACACTAATGGGCAGCCAGTGGGCTCTGGCCTTACCCTCTTCTGCTCACCTCTGCCTTCATGCAGCATTTTGCTGAAAGGCTTCAGCTGTTTCTCGTAGAGGATGGCAGTTTGGGTATACTGGTGCCGCAGGGCAGTCCATGTCTTTTCTAACCTTAGGATCTGAAAGAAAGGTGTTGTCATTTAATTTAATTTTATTTTCTGCTTAAATTTTAGAATATTATAGGAACACATGGTGAAAATGTCAAAAGCAGTTGAGAAAACAGAAAAATCCCCCACCTCATCCTATTCTGCATTGTTCTAATGCCCCATCCTAAAGACAACTCTCTTCAACTGCTTGTATGTGTGCGTAAACTCTTTTAAAAAGAAATAAATACATATTATACTGTAGACACTTTTCTGTTTCTTGCTTAGAAATCATGTCATATAAGTACATATGGAACATTCTTGTGTTAAATTTCTGTATAATGTTGCTCTTTAAGGGTAAGCCATAGTTTAGTCTCTTGTAGATAAAGGCTTTAAACATATTTTACTACTACAAAGTTACCTTGTAAAGATTTTACAAATGTGTACATGAGTGAAAATATCTAGAGGATAAGTTGCCAAAAGTGGAACTTCTGGGCCAAAGAGTACATATATTTTAAATGTTGATAGGTGTTACTGAGCATCCAGTATAGAGGCTGTACTAACGTAACAGTATAGGAATGTTGACGCAAGCATTTTAATATTGCTTGTACATAATGTCAGAGAAGAGTGCCTCAACCATGTGATGCCAAAGCTCACTCCTTGTCATCTCTTTTGGAACAATGTAGTCAACACCAGCATATGCCACTGACTCAGCTGTCCAAAGATGAATGGTCCCCCCTTTCACACCGTAAAACCAGGAAGCCTAAGTGTGTTTTAAATTTTCTACATAAAAGGGTGGGCGGGCACTGGTACTGAGGGAATGAGAGCCAAGTCTACATGAAGTATCTAAAGAATTTCATGTATTCTCACACTGCCCCTAGAGGCAGGTATTTTGGTCTTATAGATCAAAAAACAGAAAATGACTCAAGTTTATCCTTCTTTATGGCAGAATGGTATTCTATTGTATATAAATACCACATTTATCCATTCATTTGTTGATGGATATGTAGACTGCTCTCAAGATTTAGCTATTATGAATTGTGTGGTTATAAACATGGGGTATGCATGTATCATATCATGTAATATGATGACTTTAACTCTTTTGGGAAGATTCTTAGAGGAGGAATATAGTAGCTGGGTCAAACAGAATTTCTAGTTTTTAGCTTTTTGAGGTATTTCCATACTGATTTCCATAGTGCTTGTACTTGTTTATAATCCCACTCACAACATAGAAGGGTTCCCTTTTTACCCAGTCTCACCAGCATTTGTTGTTATTTGATTTCTTGATGATAGCTATTTTTTCATGTATTTATTGGCCATTTGTGCATTCTCTTCTGAGAAATGTCTATACATTTTAATTGCCCATTTTATGATTGGGCCTATTTTTTTGAGTTCTTTGTATATTGTAGATATTAATCCTCTGTCTGAGATATACGTGATAAAATTTTTTTTCCCATTCTGTTTAGTGAAATCAGACACACAATCTGGTTTCTCTTATATGAGGAACCCAAAGAGTAAATAAATCAAAGAACAAAATAAATGACAGACAGTAGAAAATAGACGGACAGATCTTTGGCAAATGTGAAGGGACATAAGAGATGGAGAGGAAAGGAGCATAAAAAGAAATCAAGATGTGTCATGTACATGTACCAACCACACACAATAAATGTATTCACGATGTACTGCAAACATGTACTTAAAAAAAACAATAGGAAAGATTAGGCACTTGCCAAGAGTTTCCCAGCTGGGAAAGTGGCAGAGCTGAGACTCATTTCCTTGGCCTCTAACAGCCCCCTGAACTCCAAGAGAAAGAAAAGAAGGATCTGCAGCAGCTGATTTATTGCTGGTCTCCCTCTGGCCACTTGTGGGCCCCTTCTTCTCCTCCCTGAAGTGCTGCCTCTTTTGGGGGGCAGGGGGTGGTAACTGAGAATCAAACTCAGGACCTTGGGCTTTCGAGGCAGGCAGCAGCACCACTGAGCTAAATCCCCAGCCCTAGTGCTACCTTTTTGAAGGAGTCCTAAGTCTGGGGGGAAGCTTCTCTCCGGCATGTGGCAGGAGGGCAGGTTTGGATGTTGTGAGAATGAAGTGACTCTCCTGTTCGGTTTTCTCTTGTATGCCACTTCAACCCCAGCAGTGCCCTGAACACTGGAGAACTGTGTCCCCTCACTATTGAGGGGCTCCAGGAATAAACAATCTGACACTGCTATAGGGGAACGAACACCCACTAAGTTTGGAGTGGTTTGGGATAAGTCCTTAACTGCTGAGTTTGATCATGTACAGCAACCATACGATTCCATGAAACAACCCTTTTACCATGCTCAGTGGAAGCTCTGGCTGGACAGCTTTACCATCAAAATTGTAGGCAGTTTTGGATAAGGGAAAATGAATATGATGCAAATTTAAAATGCCTGAGTGAAAAATTACACTAAGATATTTTTACACTAAAAATCAGAATATCATGGAAATATGGTAATTTATGGATTGCTTATTTCAAGTATTTACCCTACAAAATTTCAGAGCATCTGAAGAATGTGAAAACTCATGAAATATTATAATTTGAAATGACTCCTTCCCCCTACACCCCTCAAACCTCTGATGAAGTTCAGCTTCTTATTTTTAAGGGGACTTTGCTTTAATTAAGGAAATTACACTCCTATCATGCTCTGACTTGAAGAATGTGATTGTAGCTACATCCCTCAGTTGCAACAATGGATTTTCAGTAAGCACCTGGCATGATTTCAGACATAATCTGTGGCTATGAAATAACTAAGCTAAATGACCAGCAGCTTTGTATTACCACTTGCAGGTTAGGCTTGTAGATCTGTAATCTCATACACAAGGTCCTCCTCCAAGCACCTAGGACTTGGAAGAATAGAAACAGGAAAGCCAATTCTGAGCCATAAAGACAGCAGATGACTTTCCTCTAAAAGGCCTGTTTGATTTCACATACAGGTTTTCATGTTTGACAACTCATCCAAAAAATAATCCTGCCAATGCAAATGAATTCAAATGCCTGATTGTAGGAATTCTAATTAGAGAGTTATAATGGCAGGTGAGCCAAGAATCTCAGTTTGGTTTTTTTTTTGGTACTGGGGATTGAACTTGGGTCCTTGTGCTTGCGAGGCAGGTGACAGAACCACTGAGCTAAATCCCTGGCCCAAGAATCTCAGTTTTTAACAGAAGAGTCTGTTTTAGGTGTCTTGCTGACAGTACTTTGAGAAAAACCACTCTTGGGATTCTCTGATAGAAGCTCCCCCAGAGGCTTGACTACCCTGTGTTTACCCCAAACAGGCCACACACTTGGTGACCCAGATGAAAGCAGGTACTGATACACAACATACGTTAGCCAACTGTCTCATGCTAGCTAGTTCTCTAGGAAAAAGGGATTGTTTTGATGCACAATAATGGAGGGAGTTATCTTGGCAAAGTGTGTGAACTATTAGTAATTATCCACTGTTTTTATAAATAGAGGTGAAATATTTAGGACACTGCTCTTGGTTGCTCCCTAATCAAAGTAGCTTTCAGTAAGATTTGATTTGGCTTTAGATGTTGACAGAATTGTCTGATTTGCCAAGCATGGTTGTACAGACTTCTTAGAGGGGCCTCACAAAGCAAATAGAAATATACCTGTGGCATTTCCAGGGCTTTCATGATGGCTGAGAAAGAATACAGGTCCCCCATGGAATCTTTCAGTTCCACTGCTACCTGGATGATCCTATTGAGGGTGGCTGCTCGGTCCTCCAAAGTGCTTGTGCAGCCCAGAATGTCCACTGCAGTGCCGATGGCCATTGTGTGGTGTCTGAAAGGAAGGAGATCAGTGGTCAGGTTCAGGTTAATGGGACTAGAAGACACCAAATCGGCCAGGACTGTTTTTGCAACATTTACTGCTATTGCTGTGAAATATGCTGGCAGGTCAGACATTTTGGAGGGCCAATCTCAACAGAGACCATCCCCAAGCAGGAGGACTGGGCCAGGACCCTGACCAGGACACAGAAGCTGCAATACAGTCAAAAAGCAAGATGGCTGGACCAGGCCAAGATTAACTCTGGACTTGGGGGCATGAAGAAGATCTCCTGGGTCAAAGGTGCTCAAGAGTATTTGGCTCCAATGGGAGCTCCAAGGAAACAGGTTCCCCCAACACACACACACATACACAATACATCCTTGGCGAAACCTGGGGCCACCTCCAGTAAGCCCCCCAGACTAGGGAACAGAAAGGACAAAAAAGTGAAAATATGTACAGTACTTAATCCTAGAAGATTACACAGGTATCAGGAAAAGGAGGGGAGGTATCAGGGAGGAGAGGAGCTAAGAATGTGTCCTGTAATCCCAGTCAAGAGGCCACAAAGTGAATGGAGATGGGGGCAAAGACTGAATAGCTCATGAGAAGGAATTTATTTGCCTAAAAGGTCAGAGCCTAATAAAATAAAATCTTATTTCCCTTAGCAATCCTCCCACCCTGACCTACTTGGGTCAAACTCACAGATTCAGAGCAGGAAGCAGGGTGATCTTTTCTCTACGTAACAACAGGACCAATACGAGCAGGGCCAGTCAGTGGCAGGAAACACAGACTGACCCCTTTCCTTCCTCTGTAAATCTGGACCCAGGAGTTTATTACATTTGGCCAGAACTGCCTCGGTTTGAATTTTTTCCAGGCTGTAGTATAAACGCTGGAAGGTGAAACTCCAATTCATAGCTGTGGCTACTAAAACAAAATGTGCCTGTGAAGCTTTGGGACCACACTGTCTGCAGTTTCACCACCTAGGATGTCACTCCATGCCCTACTTTGTGCCCAGGTGTGCTGGTCTACCTCTCACTCTCCTTAAAGGGCAGCAATGATTTAGCTAGTCCCCAGCATTACTAATTTCTCCAGTGTTTTTCCAATAAGTAATGAGTTCTGCCATCTCTGAGTGTGTCTGCACATAAATGTGCATGATGCTGACTTGTGGTGCAACCTGAAGCTGGTACCTAAACTGCCCTACTCAGTTTCTTCATCTGTAAAATGGGAGGAAGTATGAGAAAAGATTGTGTGCAGTCATAAAAAATAACAGGCACCTAACAACAGTTTTTGTTCTCACAGTCATCTCTATTAGTGTGTCTGTCCCTTTGTTCTTCGCTCCTTTTGCCTGTTTGTCTCTTTGCTTTTTCTCAATGTATCTCTTTTTTCTGATTTCATGTTTTTCTCAATGAATCCAAACATAGATCTGTTGAAGAGTTTTGTGTCCTTTTACAAAGTATTTAACACATTTTAGATGTCTTTAATAACAGTAAACCAATTTCCAATGCCAACTGATTCTTTTATCAATGTTTTGATTTTCATCCCTGTGCTTTTTGTTTTGTTTTGTTACTGGGGATCAAGCTTGTAAGACAGATGCGGAGCCCCTGAGCTACATCTGCAGCCCTTATCTCTATGTTTTAATGGGACTTGATAAAAGACATGCTCTCCTTCTTTAAGACCTGGTGCTGTATCAGTGGTTAGCTGAGTAATTATATCCATTAATTCACCCAACATTTGCGCAGGACCTCCAGGGTCTGTCACTGGAGTGAATGAGTCAGGATGGCGAGTCTAGCATTCATCCCAATAGGTCAGCAGTAGGAGGCACTCAAATGTTACACAAAGGCCATCTCCAGCTCAGTGTCCCCAGAATAAGTGAGGCAGTAAATGAGAAATCATGGGTAGTTTTACATCTGATCCTCAAAGGCAAAAAAGTAATGTCATTGGGCTGTTCAGAAGCCCATGACCTTCGCCTTTATTTAACTAAAACACTAATTAATTAAACCACTTCCTGGCTCCATTACAGGTCCCACAAGTCAGCTTGTACAAGAAAGGCTAAGGAGTGAGGCCTCAAGCAAGCAGCAAACTGGAGAAAAAACAAATGGATGTTGACAAAGAGTGAAAGTCAGAACAGCCAAAAGAGAAGTCCCAAACCTGCTTGCCAAAGCCTGGGCCCAGAACTCATGCCCCAGTGCTCCTAATGATTCTGATAAAATAAGGCTCAGATTTTGAGGCCTGGAGTCTGGGTAGCTTTCAAGCTGGAAAGTATCACGGGAAAATGGGGAAGTACAACAGTGACCACTTGGCCCTGACAACAGATAGGAAGTCAGTGGAACTGAGTAGCCAAGCCCCTGGGCATGAGAGAGGAAGGCAGAATCAGGAAAAGAGGGCAGTTCAGAAGTGGGATCTGTACTTCCTCAAATCCTTAAACTATGGATGTGCCTGAATAAAGTCTGCATGGGATGCTTCTTAACTCCTTCCTCCATGTGTCTTCAACTCAACATTCTGGCTGTTTTCTGTGGGATGCATCTGGGGCTGCAAGGCCAACCCAACATGGTGCTGGAGTTGTCTTGCTAGATTTCTAGCCAGGTAACCTTGAAAGCAGCTGTTTCAATCCCCAGAAGGTTATCTGAAAAGGACTGTTCACTTCCTAGGCGGCTGACATCTGCTAGCCACATGTAGCTATTTATATTTAAAGTAGTAAGTAAGAAACATTTTCATTCCTTAGTCTCAGTAGCCATGTTTCAGGTACCCAGTAGCCACAGGTGGTAGTGGCTAACATAATGGCCAGTGCAGATATTTGAACTGGACAGGGCTGTGACCAAGAGCATCATGGAAAGCCATGGGTAGTCAGTCATGGCCACTGCGATATTTGTTGTATAAACAGAAAATTTAATAAGACAGTCTTGCCCAAGTCAGGTTTTTTTTAATGTGTCAAAAAGGCTGGCTTTTGAGATAAATAGGGAAATCTACTCTCACACTTCTTTTCCTAAAAATGTGCCTCACTGTGCATGTCTAATTTCTAAAAATCCATGTTCATGCATGTGCACTTTAGTGGGCACTCAGGATCCTGACTTTTCATGAGGACAGCAGAGACACTTTGGAGGCTGGGGGGGGGGGCAGGGCTGAGTGCCATCATCCTGACCCCTGACCCTCCTTTTGTTCACCTCTCAAAGAAAATGTTGAGAATTTGTTCTCAACACCTACCAATTCCCACCTAATTCCCCAAGCAACCTTAAACTCCACAGAGACAAAGGCACCACAGCTTCTGAGGTGAGGCTGGAGGCTCTGGAGGAGCAGGAAGATGTCTCCGTAGCCCCAGCAGGGCCCATAGCCCCAGCAGGGCCCATAGGCCCAGGCTGGCTGCATGTGTAATGCCTGTGAGCCACTCACAGGGCTCCTCTCTCCATCCATCCACTCTGGGAACAGGGCCAGGAAGGTGTTCTTTGTCCCTGATTTGTGCTATATTATCTCTTTGTGCATCTCCAGGAATTCTCAGTTCAGCCTTCTGAGAAGAGTCACCTGGGGCCACAAGCTGGAGTGACGTGACTCTGAGGCAGTCAGGGCTAGTGCTGCTCCTTCCATCCGATGAAACCTGCAAGGAGTTAAAGAGGGTGGGAAATTCGGAGGAGAGCACTGCTCACCTTTCGATTATGTCCAGGCGCAGCTGGTGTCCATGAGGCAAGGTAATGAGCTCCAGCCCTGAGCTCACACCCATGTTCCTTCGCATCTCTTCCGAGACCTCAAGTATCCTAGCAACCTGCCAGGAGTGAAGTTGAAATTCACTAGATCAGCAAGTGGGCTGGCCATAGCACAGATTCAGCATGTGAAAAGCAGCACTGTAAACTGGGATGCTGGGGATGCACTTTACTTGTATCTCTTTATGAGCTGCAGCACCCGAAAGTATGGTTCTTATATGATATTTGTGACATTTTAATACACATACTAGAATATAAAATTCAGGGGGAAAGGAAAGATTGGGGGAACATCATCTAAGTGGTTCTGTAGAGATCTGGTATGTGTTCCTGCTTAGCCAGAGAACACTCTAGTTCGCTGAGCTTCTGTCTGATACAGGCTAGATCCTGCTGCGATGTTTTGCTGCCAGCAGCAGGGCTGTGTGTTTGTGCAGAGCTGCCATCCCCTGCAGTGGAGAAGCAGAATCCTGTCCAAGCTCCTTTCTGCTATGGGCTTTGCCATTCATGTTCTCACTTAACAGCCATGGCTGGCTGCTATTACCCTTAATTATGTCTCTCTTGGGTGCAATAAATGCACTCTATGTCTGGAAACTATTAAAAACATGTATAATGTTTTGAAACCCAATGTCTCAAACATATCCCATCTCTTCCTAAAAGGTTTTCCTTAAAGGAAATCTTTGTCCAAGCCTGCTCCCACCCTTTCTCAATTCTAATATGTAATCACAGTTTATTGAACTCAGGCATTAGTTGGCCATTTATAGTAATTACATGTTACACTGGGATGTTAGAACTGTACCAGTGCATCTCTGTAACAGGGCTACTACTGTTCACTACACAATGATGTAATGACAGTGCAACTAGCAGATACAACAGGTCTACTCGGGCCTGGACACAGCAGGCATGGGACAATTCCTCTCTTCCATCTGTGGACTTGCCCTGGACCATAATTATCCTAGGCATATGAGTAGTGCAGATGTCTTCATAATAGGCCACAAAAACATCTAGAAATTGGGCCAATATTATTAACCCTGACCCTTAACTTCTGTGGTTGAGCAAGGAACCACCAGTATCCCTGGGGATGAGGCTGTGGAATTAGCTGCCCTGTGGTAAACCCTAGAACAGGATGTGGAATTCATAATGTGTTCTCACTTCTGTTCTTCAGGCCTTGGTTTCCCCTTGTTTAACACAACTGGTAAGTTAGTTCACCTTCCTCAAGGACTGGGAAAAGGATTCAGATGACCTTAGGGCCCCCAGAAGCTATGTGAATGTATAAGTTGTGAAGCAATGGTCATATGGAAATGGGAAGAATTCTGGCTGGATCTCGGGAAAGAGATTTGCACCTTGACCCTGGCAAGGCAACCTTGATACACTCTCCACATACTTCCTCACTTGTTTAGACAGCTGTCCCATCAGAGGCTCTAAACCCCATGCCTCCGGGGTGCCCTCCAACCCACACACACTCTGTAATGAGACTGAAAGGCTTGTCAGTGATTCCATGTGGTTAGCAGGCATTCTGAGATCCCTACTCTGAAAGAGAGAGAGGCCTCTCCTCTGTCTTCAGGGTAAATATGCCATCCCTAGTTTCTTTCTTAAGGCCACTCTGGATTCCCCTGGCTGAGCTCCAGGACAAGAGAATCTTGAGTCCACACTATAGGGCTTAGGTTAGGTCCCCAAATGCAGAGGAAGAGGACCCTTTATAGTATAGAGGGTCCCTTACTGTGGGCTGGACCCAGCAGGGCAGCATAAACGCTCATGCCCCAGCCTCCCTCTGCCCTTCTAGCCTTAGCTATCCTACCCCTGTCAGATTCAGAACTCTGCTCATTCCTCCTCATCCTACCACCTTGGAGGCTGCTGCGCTGACCCAGGGGAGGCTTGATGGGACCTGGCCTGGCTGTCCTCCCAGCTGCCACAGACCTTCTAAAATGCGATGAGATGCAGGCTCTGTTCACTGGCCCTGCTCCCCCCAATGCAGAGGATCCAGACCCACACCTACATACTCGTGGGTGTGTCTTCCTCACAAGACAGTAAAGTGTTTTGAAGGCAGGAACCTGGTATGAGCCCAGAAGTCAAGACAGAAACACTATAGAGAAGACCCATCAGGCCCTCCCCTTCCTACCCCATCCCATCTTCTTTAACCAAATTTTCTTCAGTTGAGAACAGATTCAGGCTGAAACATCAAGTGAATCCTTTGTAAACAGCCTCTCCTCGTGGCTTTTGTTATTGAGCCCCTGCAAATATCCCTTCCTGTGAGATGCACTTTGCATTCATCTGGCAACTCCTCAGCTTTCCAGACTCATCTCAGACCATCCCTATCTCTAGTCCCTCAGCCCTAGTTCAAGGTCCTGCCCAGAGGGCTCCAGCTCCTCTGCCTTCCCAGCAGAATGCTTCCCACCTGGGTTTCGGTTCAAGTTCCTATGTCACTGTCCTTTCCCACCTTGTCCCTGCCAGAGGCAGGACAGAGTCCTTGAGCTGCCCTGGCATATAGTAGGTGCTCAATCAATGCTGAATACATAACACTGATAAGCACTTAGTGCTCACTCTGGACCAGGCAAAGTACCCAGGGCTTTACATTATCTCAGTTTTCTCTGACCACCTAGGTACAGAGGAGGAGAGAAAGAACCATCCAGAGGTGGGATTCAAACTCCATCACTCAGAGGCCAGATTCTTCACTTCTGGGCCTCACTTCTAGGGGCGAAGACACACAGATGGGAGAATGGCTGTGTAGCAGACAGGGGTGAGGCAAGGGCAGTGCAGTACCCATTTTGGAGGGTGTGAGGGGCCCTGGGAGGTGGGCGTTGGACACTGCTGGGCAGGTGGCCTCCATGGTGGTCAGGCCTCCTGATGGCTTTCTGGGCATCAGTCCCTGGGCTGTGAGCACTGGTGGAAAACAGCATGTGGGCTCCAGATGCTCCCCAGTGCCTGCTCTTGGTTCAATGGGTGGCCTTGTCTGGCTGCCACTACATTTGGGGTGGGGAACAATTTCCTTCTTAGAGACACTGTGCCTGGTAGTTCCAGGAAGAGAACAAGGAAATAGATCTGGAAGAGGGAAAGAAGAGGACTGATCATAGCTCTGCCACAGGGCTGCGGTGGGAGGTAGGGGCCAGAGACTAGACTGGCTCCTCAATGTCCAGGGACTCCATGTAGCTCCTCTTTTGGAACTCTTGAAGGCAGATACGGCAGTGGGTTCCACCAAGAGGACAAAATGCATTAGAGCAAGAAAGAGGGTGGACCATGTTTCTCAACTGAGAACAGACTTAGGCCCTAGTTCCAAGACTGTCAAAGGAGGTGGGAAGGTTCCAGATCTCCTGCAAAGTAGTGGGCAGGCATCTCCCCTTCCTTATACAGTATCATCAAGTCCTGAGGCCACAGCATTCAATCCCTCTGGGAGTTGAGCTGTTCTCTCAACCCAAGCCCACATTTCTACAAGGAGCTTCCTCTGTGGAGAACCCAGCAGGTACATGCCAGGCTAGAATCTCACTCCTGGCCGGGTGGTATGGTTCTGCTCTCAGATCCAGAGCTCGGTGGGACTGACATACAGAACAGAAATCTTCAGTTCTCCCACCTCCAAACAGGTTTAAAGAGAGGTCAGAATTTAACACTGCAAATTACCTGGCCACGTGTGCGATGCCCAAGGACACACAGCCAGTGGAGTCAACAAGGCTTGTTCTTCTAGAGTAGGCCTTCCTGGCTCTGTCATCAGGGCTTCCCTATCACGGGACTCCCTGCCCATCCACCCAGCATGGACCACCTCCCAGGCTTGAACAATGAGGGTCACTGCTTACCAAGGTCTCCCTCAAGGGCCAGGACAACAAGGGACGACTTGGTCCTTGAGGCTGTTTCAGGGGCCCTTACTTTGCTTCAGAGCTCCCTGGAGGAGTGCTCAGAGACTGGATTTCCAGCCATGGTCCTGACTCAGGAAGGAAAATCCAGTTCTTAAACCCTGACATCTGACGTTAATTGCCTCCCAGAGCTATGAATGAAAAAAAGCTTCATATGAGAAAGGGGCTTTAAATCTTACTCTGGCCTCATCTGTCAATCAAATGACCAGAGATCAGCTGCTTTAGACGGAAGTGGGGTGAGCTGAGCCCAGGCCAGCCAAAGACACCTGTTGTTGAGAAACATCTCTCTGAGGGAAGAAGATGCCTTGAGACCACCTATGCGCAAAAGCCCCTGCACCTGAAAGAAATGATTCCTATCAAAAACCATGCTCATACAAACAGCTGAATTTAGTCAAAGACAATCATAACATGCTGTTCAATGAAGGACTCTGGGTTTGGATTAGTATGTACAGTCCAGTGCCATCTGCATGCAAACAAACATCAAGCAGCTAGTCATGGTGGTGCACAGCTGTAATCCTAGCTGCTCAGAAGGCTGAGGCAGGAGGGTCACAAGTTTGAGCCCAGCATAGGCAACTTAGGGAGACCCTGTCTCAAAAATAAAAAAGGGATGGGGACATAGCTGTTGTAAAGTACTTGCCTGGTATGTTCAAGGCCTGGGTTCAATCCCCAAAGTAGTAAACAAAACAAAGCAAAATGTTATTTGTGCATTATTTATATGTCTCCATTTGCAGAGGAGATAATAGTGTAACACCAAGCATTGTCAATGGTGATCAGCAGGAAACTGGATTTTGTGTGATTTTAACTCTCTCTATATCAACCAATTACTGTAAAAATAAAAAAGTCAGGGTAGTTTTTTATTTTCCTTTTGAGACAGAGTCTTGTTATGCTGCCCGGGTAGGTCTCAAACTCCTGAGTACTCAAACTACATGTGCATGCCACTGTACCCACCAAAAATCAAAGTAAAAATATTTATTGATGGGTTAGGTATATAGTTTAACAGTACAGCACTGGTCTAACACGTGTGAGGTCCTATGTTCAGTGCTCAAAAAATTGTTCATTTTTTTGAGACAAAGCCTCACTTGTAGCCCAGGCTGGCTTTGAACTTGTGATCCTCCTGCCTCAGTGAGTGCTGGGATTACAGGCATGTGTCACCATGTCCAGCAAGTTTATTTATTTTAGAGATCACTTCAGTAACAAAATATATAGAATATATAACAAAATAAAAATAATCATGGCTCTGCTCTTCCAGAAACTACATTTTCATCTCAATCCATTCTCCTTTGGCTTTGCCATCCTAATGAGGTTGAGCCCAGGGGAGAATTGAACTAAACACCAAGTGGGAGAAAGGTAGATTCTGCAGCAAGTCCTGTCACTAGCAAGGGTGGGGGGCCTTGCCCTACTTCTGTCCCAGGTGAAGTTTATAAGCTTCCTGCCTGGCCAAAGGTTGTCTGGACTGTGGTTCCTACCCCATAAATAAATCCCCACACCCTTGTTATCTTCAGACGTTTCTTAGGAGCAGAGCATTTGACCAGCAGACAGAGCAAGGCCCAAAAAGCTCTGTTACAAACCTTCCAAAAGCCAGGAGCAGCTTGGCTGCTGGCCTCACACTTACCTTACAGTCTATGCTCAGCATGTGCTGGGCGATGACCTTGGGGTTGCTGTTAACGAACAGTTCTTTTGCCCGTTTCAGCATAGCTGTGTCCAGGGGCTTGTTCTCTGCAGGAAAGAGCTTTGACTCAAAGTCATTGGGCCTGAATGAGGACACAGTCTCCAGGAGGGGCCTCACAAACTTGCATTTGTCCTCCTTCCCCTCATCCATCTGTACTGCCGGCAGTTCCCAAGGTCTGGCCCCGTTGTCCCCATCAAGAATCAAGTAGTTCGTGCCAGAGTTCCGGGGACCTGCTGCCCCGTTCTGCTTGGCTGTCAGCAGTTCTGCATGACTGCCCTGGGCGCATGAGGGCAGCTTTGCTCCTCTGTCATAGCCTGCACCAAAGGCTGGGTTCAGTTCACAGTAGTTGGCCTCCGAGTTGAGCCAGGAAGCTGGAGAGGCAGGAGTGTTGAGGAAGGGCACCTTGCAGGGCTTGGGGGGTGGCTTGGGACACAGCTGGCTGTCTGATCCCCGCAGCGCCTCACCCGCCTTCGTGTTCGAGGAGACCCTGCAAATGACTGCTGGGCTCAGTGTAGGCTCACTTCCTGTCCTGAAAACGGGTGAGTTTGGGCAGGGGTTTGAGTCCATACCCGGTGATTGAGGGGGCAGCTTACAGCCTGTGAGGAGAAGGTCAGAGAAATCTCAGCTGTCTGGAGAATAGAAAACAAACAAAACTGCAGTAACAGCTCTCCAGCCCTTGCTCCATGCCCTGGGATTTCAATGTGCATTTCTCTAACGCAGTATAAGGGTCCCAAGCCTAGTTTAGAGCAGTCTAGAACAGTGTGAGGGCTAGGCCGGTGCCACCCCACACTTCTGGCCAATTTGAAGTTCCAGGGACTGACTGCTGACAGCCACAGCGTCATGTTATGGCCTCAGAGGTTAGAACAGGAAAATGCACTGAGCTTGGAGGTCAGTGATTGTGTAATCCTGCCTGAAGAAACATATGTCTTTAGCTACACAGCAGCAAGGGCCCTGAGTTACTCTTGAAGCCAGGGTGGAATGGGAGAGCTAGAGGCACAGGGGAGAGAAACAAAGACACTGAGGAAACTCACACAGAGTGGTTCACAAAGGGGCATTGAGAAAATCACTTTGTCGTCCCAGGAAGTCACTTATGAAAAGAGCAAAAAATAATCCCATATCCTACCAATGTAACTGCTTGTGAGGCTTCCCCATACCCCACACCTTATCACTCCCTCTTCTGGTCATGAAAGAAGAAAAGAGATCTTTGGACAGCTGCTCCACCGGGATCAACCCACCCATACTCTGCCTGCGGAGAGGACCAAGGGAGTCAGCTTATTTGTCACGAAGACCACCAGTTGTAGAATGGACTTAGAATCAGAAAACCTGGCTTCAAGCTGTGTGCAGCTGTGCCTGTAGTCCCAGCTACTCAGAAGATGGAGGAAGAAGGATCACTTGAACCCAGGAGTTCAAGACCAGCCTGGCAACATGGTGAGACTCCAGTAAAAAAAAAAAAAGTAAGGGGCCGGGGATTTAGCTCAGTGCTGCCACCGCCTGCCTCGAAAGTGCGAGGTCCCGAGTTCAATCCTCAGTACAAAAAAAAAAAGTGAAAAACCTGGCTTTAATGCTAGACAACTCTGGACAAATTATTTTACTTCTCTATGCCTCAGTTTTCTCAGATGTAAAATGGGGACAATCGTACCCACCTTGAAGGCCTGAACTCAAAAAGCATCCAGCTCAGTGCTTTGAAACCATCTACAGTCTCTCCTATGCTGCAGGCATGGAGCCTTGGCTAGGTGACTAGAAGGAACAGGGGAATAGCCTGAAGATGTCAGGGTTATACTGCCACCCTCTTCCCTGAAAACCCCCAAAGACGTACCAATTGGCAGGTGACTTTCTGACTGATGGGCTTTGAGAGCTGCAGTCCTCCTGTCCTGCGTGTGATCCAGGCAGGCTGGCTGGCTGCCGCTCTTCTCTCTGTTCCTGAAGCCAAAGAAAAACAGGGCAGAAACATGTCATTAAGTTATAAAACCTTTAGGCAACGTCATGGAAAGTTTAAAAAAAAAAAAGAAAAAAGAAAACTGCTGAAAATGGGAGCATTCCACATACCCTAACAGTAAAGGAATGTCCAGGGAGGAGGAATTACTACTGATAGGGCGATTATTATAAATACGACTGTGCCGAGGGCACCATCCCATGTCCCCAAGGCAACTATGTCCTAGGATGCCTCCTCTGAGTCCTTCTATCCTGTTGAACAGAGCAGGGTAAAAGTTTCATGGTACTCTGGGGAAAATCTGATGAACTGGAATGTGTACTTTTAACAGAGCCTAAAATTACTTTTCAGACTCTGGGGGAATGACTTGTTTAACTAACATGCGTTTTCCACAATGCTTCACTGTCGGCTGGAAGGAAGCTATGAGCACTTTCCATTTCACTGCATATCTCAGCATCCCTGAAGCAATCTGCAGGGCTGCCAGGGAGGTGGTTTTACCCATCCTTCTGGCTGTCTGGGGTGAGGGTGGGGACACACAGACTTCTTCCTCCTACTGGAGGTGGGGGGAGCCATTAGCAAGGTCACCAAGCAGCAACCAGGAGGCACAGCAAAAAGGTGGAAGGTTACTTTTAAAACATTAGCTTTCATTCCTTCTGTCCTTTTCTGAGTCAAACTGGGAATTTCTCTAATTAGCACCAAACAGTGGAGACTCCTATTAGAGGAAAAAGGCACTGCACCAGCCAAAATGGAATGAACATCAACTGGCCCTCCCATCACATCAGCATAAACACTCTTACAGTACAGAAACTTCAAAGTTCTCTCCTACCTTTGCAAGCATCAAACAAACAACCCCAAATTCCCAGCAACAGAGAAAGTCCAGAGCCCTTCAGAGATAAGGCAAGTCAAAGGGCAAATTCCAAAGGAGACTGCTTCTGAGAAGTGATATTTAAGCAGAATCCACAGTGATCAGTTAGTCAGACTCCAGGGGCTGACAGAGCCAGGCAGAAAGCTACCTGGCTAAGCTCGCACACCTTTGCCTCGGGCATCTGGCCAGCTGCCAGCCAACCAGTGGGTCCAACGTCAAAGCAGGTGGCATGGGGCCAAAGCTGACGTGGGGGAGCTGTTGAAGTGCAGCAGGGCAGGGCAACAGGCCATCGGGCCACCTTTCATGTTTGGCCCAGCCACTCCCAACTTCATATGTGCCAGGCCTGCTACCTGGGTGAATTAGTACCGAAGGCTCTGCATTCCAAAGGGCAATTTTAGAATGTGCCTCTGTTAGGCTTGCTCCTCAACCTAGACTCTGTCTTTCTTTCATTTCTTATCTTTAAAAAAAAATGGATTAAAACCAGTATCAGGGCAGACCGGGAAGCTCCTCCCAGCACCCTCTTGAGCAGTGTTGCTGCTATGTTGCCAGATAAATTCTCACTCTGTTCATAACATTAACTCCTTGCTTCAGTGGTTGAGTAGCGAATGCTTACTGCCAAAAGGACCATAAGAAAGGGGACCCCTTTTACATTTTAGGGAATCTCAAGCCCAACCTTACTGAAAAAGTGAAGATTTCTGAGTATCTGTTCTTGTCCACTGGCCAGCAACTTCCCTGAGCTGGGCCTTCTCACTCCCTTGCACTTAATAATCATCACTAGGATTATTAGCACTTGCCTAGCAATTACTATGTGCCTTCACAGAGAGCTCTGCATATCTTAAGCCATTTCAACATCACAAGCCCCATCCTTCCAGAACAAGAAAGGGAGGCCCAGAGAAGTTAAGCGACTTGCCTGGGGTTACACAGCTGCTCACCATGGAGCCAGTGCTGGAGCCACAGGTCACAGCCAGATGCTAACATGTCCCAGAGCCTCCCAGTAGTGCATAGCTATAATTTGTATACTCACAGAGTTCTGTATTTTGCTTCTAAGTTTTTGCTGCATAGAAAGTACAGTTTATGACATTTTCTTCTGGTTCTGACAGAAAGCCAGTAAGTGGAATAGAACATGTTGGTTTACGCAAGACGCTCAGAAGCTATGCACAGGAGTAGGGCTGCTGCGTTACTACAGGCCTGCACTGCTCGCTGCTCTACACCCCAGCCTCTTCCCTCCTCCCTCTCCCGGCACAGTTGCTCTACATGCACATGAATGTTTGGCTCCACAAAACACAGGGTGCCTCGCTCAGGGATGTTTTGGGGCCCTGGTTTTCTGCCCACTTCTCTGAACCCTTCTCTCCCCTGTTCCCTGAGGTTCAGACTGCAGTCTCTATGTGCTACACATCTCCTACCCTTGAAATCTCAACTGTTCTCAGTGAGTCAAACACCCTTTCCAAATGGACCAATCCTGAATCTGAGTCCTTAGCCCAACTCTGGTGCTGGACCTGCCTGGGGCTCCTCTCCACACCCACTCCACCTCCCATGGACCCTCTACTCTAGCCCAAAGTGATTCTCGGGTTCCTCCTGCCCTTTCCTGTCCCACACTTGTGCTGTGCTCCTTGCCTGGGCAACCTGCCCCTTGTAACATCTACCCAGACTCCGCCAGCTTTTAGGCTTGCCAAATCCTTCCTCCTGCTCCTCCACAAACCTCCCCACCATCCTGGCTTCTCCTATCCCTCAGCTCCTGCACCATTTGCCTTTTTTTTTTCCTTCAGTACTAGGGATTGAACCCAGGGCCTTCACACTGAACTACATCTTCAGCTCTTTTTCTTTTTTTGAGACAGGGTCTAAGTTGCTAAGTTACCCAGGCTAGGCTCAAATTTTTCCACCTTCCTGCCTCAGCCTCCCAGAGTGCTAGGATTACGCCATGCCTGGATACCGTTTACTTTTGATGCAGCTCAACTGAGACCTTATTCACTGCTGGTGACAGCTCTTTCACTAACAGTGTGCATTCTTAGCACCATCTTTATTGCTCATCCTTATCTGCCTAGCCAGCTGGGTACCCCCTGAATGCTGCTTGGACCCTGCCACCTTGAGGAGGCCCCGACCCACCTGAGGAGGTTTCCCCTGGGCAAGCTCTGCTCCCGGGCCTGGACACTGCCCACAGTGAGGCTCAGCCTCTTGGCCAGGTCTGCTCTTCCCTCAGCGAGGGTGCCCTCCTGTGCCCAGCCTGGGGAGGTGCCATAATGCTCTTCCAGGTACCGCAGGGGCACCGTCCTGTTGATGGGCTGGAAGATGATGGCGCCACTCTGCTGTGAGATCGGCCGGCGGTTGCCCACGTAGCAGCGCACCAGGCCGGGGATGGAGTCGAAGCTCTCCATCTCAAACTGGTACTGCACGCGGCTGTAGGCCTCGCTGAGCCGCAGAACCGTGCGGTGGATCTTGAAGTGCTGAGCGAGGTTCTTCCACTGACAGGTCAGGACAAAGTTTCCAGGGCTGGATAGAGAGTCTCGAACCAGGAAGTCACCATCACGCTGCACAAGGTTTTCTGACAACTGTGGACAAACAATGAGTGAGGAGGAGTAGGAAAGGCAAACTTAGGTCCTTTTAGGAGCTTCTGGATCAACAGAAGACAGTGCTACATGCTTTCACATCCCCAATTGGCTCTTAAGTTTGTCACATGCCAAACTGGAGAGCTATTTACTGATCCTGTTCTGTGTGCCTAGAAAAAGTCAGGTTGGGTCTCTCGTCTCATAAAGTTTTTATAAGAGTGTATGTTTGCATGTGTAACATATGCAAAGCATAAGATGCTCAAAAATCGTTAAATATGATGATGATGATTATGATTATGCTTATTCTTATAGCAAAAGGTGAAAAGTTTATGTAGCTTGGTTTTTCTGTAGCCCAACAGCCTGGGTTCACATTCTGTTTCGTTGTGTGACTGGACAAGTTACATATCTTTGTGGTTCAGTTCCATCATCTATAAAATGGGGATAATATTATTACCTATTGAGTGCTTTATAAAGATTCAAAGGGATAAAATGTTGGCTAATAACTATCATTATTCTTGTTACAATGTTCAGTTATCCGGTCTGGCATGATCTATCACTGAAAATTTACACTCACAGCAAATGGCAAACAGATTTTATGATCACAGTAAGGAGAAGGCTCATGGTTACAGTTATCAGTTTAATAAACTTTGAAAATTTTTCTGGGATATTCCAACATTCAATCAATGGTATATTTCTGTTAGCTTAGATTAGTATGCTACCATGGTTACCTTAAAATTACAGCTTTTCTTTAAAAATATGTTTTCACACAAAAATTCCATCCCTTAAGATTGAGCCTGTGGAAATAATTATAGGTATGAACATAGTATTTATCTTAAAGGTTTTTGGTCAGAGTGCTAGGAACACTCTAAGTGTCCAATAAATTGTCATATGTGTGTACAACAGACGTACACACAATATAGTCTAGTGCAGCATAGTATTTTACAGCAGGTGAGAATTCTCAGGACATAGCAGTAAGTGAAGAAAGTGGACTGCAGAAGGTATATGCAGTACCATCTGCTTGATTGAAAAACTCTGGGAGCATAAATATAAAAATGTTCATAGTGGTTATCTTTGAGACAGACAATTATGGATGAGAGTTTAATTTTCTTCATTTTGTTATCTATAATTTCTTCAATCAATTTTAAGCTTTAAAAAAGTTACAATAAGAATTATTTCTTTGATAGTGCTGAGAACTCTGCTACACTAAAAAATAATTTATCACATGATACCTTCCCTTCTACCCCATCTACTCATTTCCTATCATGTTGTCCTTGGTTAATGAATGGCCAGATCAGATTTACAAAACCCAAGGGAAATTCTATACCTCAATTCTGCACACTTAGTCTATTTTTCGATTTTTATATCATTAAATAAAAGCATGATTCATGGCAATCATCTAAATGACAATCACACAAAGTATCTTCTAAGCCACAAGTCTGTGGTCACACAGACTCCATCTCTGGATTGTCATGGGACCAGGTAAGGAAGGGATGGGGAGAGTGAACAATTGCTGGCCCAGTAGGACAGAGGTGGCCTTGTCAGCCTGTGCCACCTGCCCTATTACCTTAAAAAGCAGGTGGGTTTCAAGTGGCAGGAGGCTGCTGTGGCAGCTGGCCAAGAGCTCAATTGTGTGAACCACAGCCCAACCTCGGACTTCCTCAGGTTACTGGCTCTGTGGCTATGGCCTCCTGCCGAATTATCTGCAGACCTCAGGACACCAGAGTTTCCTGCATCCACCTATTTGGCAGGTGGAACTGCACTCTGGGTTCCTGACATTCACTCTTCCCAAGGTGTCCTTGGAGTGGGTCTGAGTCACTTTATAATGTTGACTTTTGGGCAATCAGGGGCTCGCTCCCATGTGACCTTGGAACAGGGCCCTACAGGACCATCAATCTGACATGGCCCGAGGACAACTGGGTGTGCTGTGCAGGGAAACAGTACCTGTCGGGGGATGCGGCCATGGTACCAGGCGTGGCTGCGCAGGTCCTCACTGTTCAGCAGTAGCTCTTCCTCCAGCTCCTTCTTCAGCCTGTCAGGGGTCCTGTCCATGACGTGCCTCTCCTTGGAGAACTGCAACACAGAGTCCACAGTGACCTCACCCTGCTTGGGCTGGGCCGGGCGTGCCACCCAGAGACAGTGCTCACCTTGCTGAGCTAAGCAAATCGGGTGTGCTCATGGCTGCACTTGGCTAGCAATACCTGCATCAAGATTAGAGGTGGCTAGGGCCAGAGATTCAGCTCAGTGGCGCCATGCCTGCCTCACAAGTGCAAGGTCCTGAGTTCAATCCCCAGTACCAATCAAAAAAAAAGATTACAAGTGGCTGGACTTTGCCCTCCTCCAGTTGTGGGTACCTGATGACATTTTCCCCTGCACATGGGCTATGGTAGAAAAGTCTATTCAAGCAACAGTGAGCTGGGTAGGGGGAACCAGAGAGATGTAACTGTAGGGGACACTGAGGGGCAGCTAGGCCAGGGGAGCTTTTCATTCTTCTCCTGAATTACCCTAACAGGGAACTGGGAAGGACAGTAGTTCCTGATTGGCCATGGTCCCTGGCTCTGGGCAGTGAGGCCCGAAGTGCAGTCTTTGGAATCAGTAAGCATGGCCCTGAATTCTTTGCTCCAGGCAAGCTTAAGTTCAAGAATCAGAACTTCTAAAGCATTTAGAGCAACTTTATGTTTCTTGAATCAATAGTAGTTCTTGGTTTGTTTATATGTTGTATAACTTTAATTTTTCTAATACACTATTTTATTTTCATGATTGACTGGAAATAGAAACTTAGAACAAAAAACTGGTGCTTTGCCTCAGATGGTCTGAGGGCACTGCATGACAGCTGTGGCAGGGGTGCTGGGTGGGTGACATTGTCTCCCAGGTTCATTTAGAACCACGCCCACTTAACTGTTCGGTCTGAACTCGAACATGCATCTGGTTCCCAGTGAAACCAGGCTTGAACTACCCCCTTGAAGGACACCTGAGAAGGGAAAGGCACTGTCCCTGTGTTTTTCCAAGTTCTCCAAGCTTGCCCTACAAATGCCCGATTTCTCACCATACTGCTTTGTGCCTCTCCAAGGAGAGACCTGCAAACCCTTCTCCACCAAGAAACAGAAAAACAGACTTGGGACCTTCTGGCCCGACATTTACTCTTTAGTCTTCTGTGCATGTGGCCCTGAAGGGGTGTTGGTCTCAGGCTGATTCAGGGTGGGCCTCCTCCAGCTCCCTGTTCCCTTCTCCTCCTCCTCTTCCCAGCCCTCGTTCTCTGGGCAGGAGGTGAAGAGGGTTGAGGAATGGAATTTGTATCAAAGAGATGTCCATGATGTCTAGGCTGCACACGGCGATGTCTGACACCGTCTGTTCCTGTCATTAATGATTACAGTTGCATCTGAAGACTTGAGTAGACAAGGCAGGTTGTCAACTGATGCCACTTATAGCCTGTCTTGACTCCCACTAAGCTGTCAGCTTCATGAGTACAGAACCCATCTACCTTTTCCCCGTCGTGCTAAAGCAGCACTGAACACAGTAGTCACTGCTGGAACACATCCCACCATGAGGAACTTCTGTGACTTTTCTCAGATTATCTGACTCCTTCTTGTGGGGGCTTCAAATGCACACACTGCCATTCAGCTGAAACATGGCCTTCTTCAATCTTTCACAGGAAGACGTAGTCACATGACTGTCATCACACAGGGGTAAACTGCTGAGTTGGGATTTCTGAGGTGAGATTTGACAGCTGGAACCTCAATGACTCCCTGGACCATAAGGAGGAAGGCACAGCCTAGGAATGGTAGTGCAGAAGGCTCAAAGGAAGTTTGGCCCTGATAACTGAGGGGCCAACCCAGGCCTGTGTGCTCTGGCTTCATGACACCCCTGATTTCGGATGTTCCCAGCAAAGTGGCTGTACTGCATCCTACCTGGTATTGTGAGCCAAGCTCTGCATTAGCCACACTGACAGGCAGTCTGCATACCTCGCTGAAGTCCCTGTGTTACACCCTGGGCCCACTTCTAGTCCGAGCTCTGAAAAATGTAGAGATCTAAAAATACTGCAGGTCTTACATAATCCTTCACTGAAATTTAGTTTGTTCATACCCAAAAGCCATTCCCCTGCTTATCTTTGCATTCTTCTTCTTCCTTTGCCCCAATATCTAGAATCCTCCTCCCCTCTGCTGCCTCTTTCCCAGCACTAGTTATAACACTATGGCTTTTTCTAAAAAAACATTTTAGTGGAAGATAGATAAATAGGAAGTGGGAAGAGGTTCAGATGGTTCCCCAAATTACCTACTCTGCTGCTTCAAAAATATTTTTATATATATGCTAATTTGTTTCATTTATACTATTAGTTTCTCTTGATTCATTGAAAAGAAAGTTTTGTGCTAATATCTGGCTCTTTTTTTATAAGAATCTTTTTTGGAGATGTTTTGTACTCTGAGTAGCTACTTTGAAGATAACAAAACACAGTATATTAACTATTGTTATTCTCATAATTTTGTTATGAAATTGTTTTATTGTTTCATGAAAAAGCATTTTACATCACTAGCCATTAGAGAAATGCAAATTAAAACAACACAGAGATACTATCTTACTACATAAAGAATGGTTATCAGCAAGAAGTCAAGTAACAAATGCTGGTGAGGCTGCAGGGGAAAAAGGAACTCTTCTACACTATTGGTGGTTATGTAAACTAGTACAACCATTATGGAGATAAGTATGGAGATTTCTCAAAACACTAATACTGGAAATTCCATTTGGCCCAGCTAGTCCCCTTCTAGGCATCTTCCCAAAAGAGTTAAAGTCATCATATTAGTGATACATGCATATGTATGTTTATAGGAGCACAATTTAAAACAGGTAAATCTTTGAAACAGCCTATATCTCCATCAACAAATGAATTAATAAGAAAATGTGGGATTTATATACAATGAAGCACTACTCTGCCATAAAGAAGGATAAAATTGAGGTATTTATGAGTAAATGGCTGTACCTTGAGACCACAAAGTAAAATAAATCAGACACACAAGTTTAAATATCACATGGTTTCTCTTTCATGATAAATTGAAAGCATAAAGAGCAAAATAAATGGTAGATAACAGGAAATAGGGAGAACTTTTTCAAATGGGAAAGGGAACAAGAGGCGGAGGGAGAGGGGAAGGAAGGAAAGGAAAAGAGATTAAAAGAAGATGAAGAAGATGAAAAAATCGAAATAGAGCTTTTTCAAAAGGGAAGAGGAATAAGAATTGGAGGGAACAGTGAGGGACGGAAGGAGAAGGGGACAAAATAAGAATTAAGATGTGTTATGTACATGTACAAACTCCCCACAATACATGTAATAATTGCTTACTGCAAATACATACTAACAAAAAAAATTTTAAAAGCATTTTATAGTTGGATGTGGTGGTACACACTAGTAATTCCTAGATTTATTAATCATGTCTTGCACCATGAGCAACATCTTTGCTGTTATCTGAGTAATTATTTCTGATTTCATTTTTCCCAGATCCTCTTTTGTTGCCAGTTCAGAG
>NW_004624742.1:4006237-4037643 GCF_000247695.1 Heterocephalus glaber | reverse complement strand
GGGGGGGTGCTTCTGGTGCCCCAGCAGCTCACCTTCTCTGCTC
The DNA here is from genome assembly GCF_000247695.1 of Heterocephalus glaber. The sequence goes on along the minus strand of NW_004624742.1, from coordinate 4,037,600 downwards.
TAGGAGCTTGGGATGGCAGCAGGGGAGCTTCCTTCTGGGTTCTGGGACTGGCTCACCTTCTCTGCCCTAGGAGCCTGGGATGGAGACGGGGAGCTTCCTTCCGGGTGCTGGGACCAGCTCAGCTTCTCTCCAGTAATCCCAACACTCTAGGGGGCCGGGGCAGGAGAATCACAAGTTTGGGCTTAGCTGTGACAACATGGGGCCTAGTGAGATCGAGTTTCAAAAAGGGGGGCAGGGATGTGGTTCAGGGTGAAGGTCCTGGATTTAATCCTCAGCACCAACTTTTAAAGATATTTTATATTCAATAGTTTTTCATTCTAGGCTTTGAGATCATACTGTTTTACATTTGTTACCAACAATATAAAACCAGCTTGTTACTTCTGTCCTAACTCCTTAATGGAAAATCTATAACTACTGCTCTCTGCCTTTCCCCACAGATTCTGGAGAGAGGGTGCTATAAGGTGCTACAGGAGATGGGATGGCAGGGTCAGATTTATAGAGGAGGGAAAAGGAGATTATTGGGATTGACCCTTCCAAAACAAAAACCACATGCCCTTACGCACTTGGATAACTTGTGAAAAGGTAGGAGGTTGGATACACAATTGCCTAGACTTGTATTTTAAAAAGGGAAGGGGTAGAGAGGGAGAGAAGGCATTTAGGAGAGGTTGGTCCAGAGTGAGCAAGTAATTACAAAGGGTTTTTCATTTTGAACCAGCGAGGACTGGTTTTAATACCTTAAGAAGAGTAGGTTTGCTGCTGAGAGCCTCCACCTAGGCCACTGCCAAAAGGCAGTGGGCAAAGTCTCTCAAACAACAGAGGAAGAGATGCCAGAGTTGTCACCCCTGGTTACTCAAGATTACACAGTGGTTATTAGGAGGGGGCAGCTTCCTCTAGAACTTTCACTTATGGTTTTAATCTCACACATTAATGCAACTTTTATGATTTTCCCAACTGCCTATATTTTATGAGATCTTGATCTTGCCAACTGTGATTCTACCATTAAATGTAAGCATTCTGATGTAAACCCCATGTCTGGTGAGGGGTGAGCTTAAGTTTTGGCAAAGTGTCTCTTTATGCTTTGAGAGCTTTATGAATGTTATTTATGCTCCCTAGGAGTCAGAAATAAGATCTGGCTTCCTAGGACTGATCCAGGTCTCTGTGATATTTGATAGAATTTTGTTGGCTTCCCCAAAACTACCTGAATTCTTGGTGGCAGTGCATCCTTATACTTCTCTGGTGCCCCATGCAGAAAATTTCCCCTAAAGTGCAACCATTTCATCCATGGCATAGGCTAATTTTTATGGTCTTGGCTACAAAGCAAATTCTAGCAATTTAAGGCAACACAGTATCTCAGCTTTCAGGAAAGGCTTCAGACCATTTGTGTGGCTATCAGGGGCCTTTCATTAATCTATATTTCATTTGATTCGTTTAGGGCCCTAAGAATCCTCTTGCCGTTCCTTGGACTACATTTCTCAGGGAAGTGTAGAAGAGGTTAAATACTTACTCACATAATATTTACATACATTGCTATTATCTGCATAGCCCACAATTAAACATGAAATGAAACAGAATAAGGTGTCAGGCCCCAGCATCCCAACATACAATCTTGGGAAAATAAAGAGAATTCAAGTACATCACTGAAACCTATTCCAGTAAGGCTGGCTGCTTTTAGCTAGATCTACAGAAAAATCAGAAACAAAAACCAGAGCTAAATAATTTGGAAAGTTTGCAGTTTCATCAGAAAGAAAGTGCTTGCAAAGTTGGAGTCACAAAGTATGTGGTTGCTGAAAAGATTAGCATTAAAAAGAAGCCAAATATATTGCATCTGGACAATAAGAACCATGGCTTGAAGGTATCTCAGGAATCAGCAAGAAGCCACTCATCATGTGCTAAAAGGTGCAAAAGTATAAACCTTTCATTTGAGAAGAGAGCCTCTGAGCCCCTGGTAAAGAAGGGCCAAAAAGTGAATTAGTTCTGTTCTCTAACTGCCAGACAGAAAGTGCCAGCAAGAAAGCTAAAAAAACCCCCCAATCTCTTATACACAGCTATTGATGTTAATAATGAAATATAGTGACAAAACTTTTTCTCCAAGCTCAGATTCTCTATTTGCCCCTGACTTTGTACCTCATTCCTAGAAGGCAACTCTGATTCCTTACTTTTCCAATTTTATGTGACAGGAAAGGAGATGGGGGCAACGGGCGGAGCAAGAGAGACAGGAGTGGGTTTTTGTTCATAGCACAGGCTGCAGCTGTCCTGAGTGCCACCTCTCATGTCAGCTGTGGGCTCAACCTCTGGAAGAAGGGAAGCTACTTGGCTTTGGATCAAGAACATTCTGCCCATGGATCTTACAGCTTCATTACAAGGACTAAATCCACCCAAAACCACTAAGGGACACAATGCAGGCAGGGCCCATAACTTTTACTTTACCTGAATTTGACCCACTAGACACCAGGAAACAGTTCTTTTAGAGGGAGTAAAAAGAGGTACCATGTATATCAATTAAATAACAAGTGTCTCTTAGGTATCTCTTGATCCTGTACCAGGGTTATCCAATTACATGGATCTACTTCTAAAAGTGCATCTTATGTGGTTTTTAGTAAAATGGAGTACTACTCAGCCATAAAGAACGAGAACCTAGAGACATTTATAGCTAAATGGATGCATATTGAGGCCATACTCTTATGTGAAATAAATAGGACACACGTGTAAATACCAAATAGTTTCTCTAGTGTGAGAAACTGAAAGTGTAAACAAGGATTAAAATGAATAATTGATAATTTGAAATAGGAAGAAAAGGCTCAAAGGGATAGGGGAAGTGGGAGGGGAAGGGGAAAGGAAAGAAGGGAAAGGAAAAGTTATGAGAAGAGGAAAAAATAGAAACGAAGTCTTTGTAAATAGGGAAGGGTGGAGGTGGGGCAGGGGAATAGGGAAAAAATAAGAACCAAGATAAATCATGTTCAGGTACAAGCACCCAATGATAATGTATTGTAATGTATTGTAATACATTAATATTGTAATGTATTGTAATGATAATGTATTGTAATGTAATGTAATGTATTGTAATACAGTGTAAATGTATTGTATACCTAAAAGGTACCAATAAAAGAATTTAAGCAAAAATAAAATAAAATTGCATCTTAGTCTTGGTCATTAGCATTGGGGTCTAAAGTGGGATGTAGGTCAGTTGATGTAGGGACAAATGTAGGAGGTGGATGAGGCCCACCCTTGTCCAACTAAACTGAAGATTAGTTAGAAAATCATAAATTACTGTCATTGATGCTTTTTATGGAAGTGTGAATCTAGCTGTATCTTTCCTAACTGGGGCATTATAGTAACTTTGTTGTTAACAGATATTACAACACAGTGTTTAAAAACGTGGGCCAGCTGTCCACCTCAATACCCAGGCCACTGTACAACTGAACAGCTCTGTGGCCTTGGGCAAGTGCCATTAGTAGAATCTACAAAGTGGTGACAACAATGTTACATGACATTAGTAAGCATTAAACGGGACATACCCTGGCAGATAAAGAGCATGAATGTTAATTGTCTTTATATATACATTAGGATGCAACTAATCTGGTTCTATAAAAAGTAAATGCTTTATATTCAAGGTCTGATGCAAGAGGCACAGAGAGGCTGGAGTTTGGGAGGAAAGCAATCAAGGAAAGGAGCCTGGCACTTGTCTGAGTGCCAGGCAGCTGCATGCCACAGGCCTCTTCAGTTCTCTCTAGAGAATTCCCTGCCTGCCTGCCTGCCACAGTACCCATGGTCCAGTTCTGTGGCCAGGTGTATTGCTGGCTTGCGAGGCCAGCTCTAAAAATCATGAGTGTCACTTTGAGTCTGGAAGGAATGTCTGCAGCTCCCACACACTCCAGCAAGTCTAGTCTCGACAGGCTGGAGTAGCCAAGCCAAGGAGATGGTTGGGAAACACAATCTGAAGGTGCAGAGCCAGCTCTGCAAATGTGCTGGGAATCTCAATGAACTTGGAAACTCACGTTTCAGTAGCTCTCCAAGGAAGAGAAAGCCATTTCAGCCTGGGAGGAATGGTACACAGGGTCTCTTGCATGAGGGTCAGAGCCTGCATTTTGAATCAGGCACAATAGGCCTGGATGCTCAGGAGATCTGTGTTCCCAAGCAAGTGATGAGGGTGGGGTGTGTGGGCAGAAGCCCCCAGAGAAGGCTGTGGATACTCATTTGCACATAGGAGACAGAACTAGAAAAAAATGGCATGTGCATTATAATTCATATATGTTTTACTCTAACCTTGTCCTAAGAAAAGCTTCTCAGTTCACACAGGATTTTAAATTGTGCAAAAAAGATGCTATCCCCCAATACAGGAATCGATGGTAGAAAGGGAAATACTGTGGAGGTGCTATTTACAACTAAACAATTCACCCAGCATGTGATAACTAGCTGGGAATGAAGGTCCAGGTCCCTGCCCTCAAGGAGGGCACAGTCTCATGGGGAGATGACAAAGAAATAGTCCAATACACCCCAGAGCTTTTGGGACAGACTGCCTACCTTTGCTATCTTTCCTTGGCTCTCCCAGTTCTGCAGCCTGGGTAAGGTCCTCCACCTCTTTGTCCTTTGGTTTTCTCCTGGGTTAAAATGAGAAAAGGCATCATGGCCCAAGAGTGTTCTGGGAATAGCTTCATGGGCATGGGAAGGAAGAAAGAAATGCTGGATGATCAGGGTTGGACCTTGAGAATAAAACTTGAAGGGAAGTTGAGGAATTACTGGGCATGACGCTAAGGCAGACAAAGAGTGGCTGGGCAGGGTGCCCGGAGGTTCTGGTTGAGGAGGACAGGGCTAAAGCATGCAAAGATGTGACAGCGGAGGGATATACAGAGTCCACACACACACAAAAATTGTATAGACACTTCAGGAAAAAAAATAGTATGATGTTTTTTCAACAGAAGATGTTACCCTCATATGGAGGACCCTAAAGGATGCGTATCACAGAAAACCCATTACATTGCCAGCCCTTAGAGAAGAAACTGAAAATGCATGTGCAGCAATCTCAGTGACCAAGGTTACCCAAGTAGTAGTTCACCATACTAATAAATGTCTGGAAGCCAATGGCCACCACTTTGAGCACCTCTTGTAACTGTAGAAGCCAGAGGTAACTTGTGCTAATCTCATGATGTCTCATTAAATTTAGTATTAAAATATTTATACAAGCTTTTCTTTTCCTGAAGTGTGGATACATTTTTTTGGTGGACTTGTATATATCTGTAACACTGCCCCAACCCTATCCTGCAGGAGAGCTCCATCTTTACTCCAAGAAGGTAGCTCAAGCCCACTTTCCTGGTCATCACCAGTTGGCCCCTTGCTCTGGCTGGAAGAAGACACCCTACCCCAGTCTGGTTAAAACACCATGAGACATGGAAGTCTAGAATTTGCTTCACCTCCACCTGGTTCCTGCCAGAGGGACCAAAGTAGGCTGAAAAAATGAAGTCAGCACACAAAGAGAAGAGGTGCAAGAGATGGGAGGTGTTCTGGGCACATTTCTAGGCCACAGCTGATTATGTCAACCAGTAACTCCCCTGTGGCCTAATCCCAGGATGTGCTGGATCCCTACCGCACAAGGCAAAGATCAAGCAAGGGGCGCCCAGAACTGGGGGCTGCAGGGTCAGACCTTCATTCTCCAAATAATGAATCAGTGACAATCTGTCTGGGAGGGCAACAGGTACCCAAGACGCTTTGGAGGGTCAGTCTAGCTTCAAGGGGCAGGAGAGACTGGGTGGGGCTGACTTGGGAGGCACAAGGCCAGTGCAGTCTTTTGCAAACCCCAAATCTCCATCTTCAGCCCTTAGGGTTGCTACCTGGTAGGGATATTTCCTAGAATCCATTTCAGACTGAACTCGTGCCCTCTGCTCTTCTCCCCCTTTCCTGGACACTGGCATCTCCTCTGCCTTCCTTACCCACACTAAACCCTCAGAATCAGCTTCTGTGGATGACTAAATTCCTGACTCTACTTCTTATTTCATTTTATTTATTATTGATTTGCTTACTTTTCAGAAACCTCTGCTGTAGCCTCCTCAAGATTACTCTATTTCCTACTTCCAGTCCTTCAACCTGTCACCTGCAATGCCACCAGACTTATATCACCCTTAGGCTCAGAGACTTTAGTCAACATGTGCTCCAGGATAAGGCTGGCATGAAATCCAGAATCTCTTTTAGTACCCCACACTCCCACCCAACCCAATAGACTGTCAATGTATAGCTTTTACTTTCTTCGGGCCTCAGACCTGGTTCACGGGGAAAGAGAGACACAACCCCCATCCTCCCCTGTCCCCCTAGATCCTTGGGGTTTTTTGTTTGTCTTGTTTTATTTTGCAGTACTGGAGAGTGAACCCAGGGGCTTCATACTGTGCTACATCTCTAGTTCTTTTTTAATTTTAAATTTTGAGACAGGGTCTCACTGAATTGCTAAATTGCCCACATTGGGCTCAAACTTGTGATCCTCCTGCCTTTGCCTCCCAAAGTGCTAGGATTACAGGCTCGTGCCACCATGCCTGGTGATCCTGGAGCTTTAAACATGCTCCTTACAGCCCAAGTGAGCTGAACCACAGCCTTGTCATACACCAAACCTGCATATACAGCAGATTCAACTCCGAATTTGCTAGGAGGCCCAGACCACGAGAGGGCTGTGCACTCCAACAAAAGCGGTCGCCATGGGCCCCAGGGATGCCTGGTAGAGACTTAAATGATAAGGAGATGGGTAAAGATGACAGAGTGGGGTCTACAAGTCCATAAATTTGGGACATCAAGGTTTTCAGAACTTTACTTTGGTCTAAGGGCTGCTATGACCTGGGGAAATAATGGCTATGTCCCCAAGGGCTCACAGTCACCCACAGGTAAAACCCAAAGCCTCCTTCACAAGACTGGAAATGCCCTTTTCCACCTGGCCCAGACTAACTTGTCATCATGTCTTGATGCAGGGCCCACTGTTACAGAGACTTTCCACGGCTCTCTGAACACACTGTCCCTTACAGCCCTCCTCCATGCCCTTGTGGTGTGGTCCAGCAGAACACTAACACAGCTGTAGAAGGAGATGGGGAGCTAGGCAAGGAAGCTAAATGAGCTTGATTTCATTGACCGTTCACTAAAGGATTGTAAGCCATGGATGGAAGGGGTCTTCAGGGAGTCAGCTCATTGAGGACAAAGGCCAGGGCTCATTTGCTTTTGGATCCCAGAGCCTAGCCCGATACCTGGTACACAGCAGGTACTCAGTAAACAAACTGGAAACACAGCTCGCCTTCCATTTGTTAATTTCCTTGTCACTGAGTCCAGAGAAGAAAATCTGGAGTTAGATCAAGAACATGTGACCCTGGGCACATTTCTAGATTTCTCTGAGCTTGTTTCTGTACGCACTGAGCAAGTAATAATTTCTACCTCACAAGACTACCTGACCTAATGCACACAGAGTCTCCAGCTCTGTAACTGCACATGATAGCCACTTGGAACAATGCAGAAGTTGAACTTTCTTTCAAAGATAACTCTTAGTAACAAATATAGAAAGTTCTACTTCACAAAAAACATTTTCAAAAAAGATGTGTAGAATGTATCAGAAAATCTTATCTGGCCTTTGAAAAACTAGTTTTAATGAAGTAAAAACAACAGCCATTGAAATAGTCCATCTCTCTTTAGGAGACAAATTTATTTATTCTGTTTATCTCAGTTCAAAGCCAAGAATTCTTGAGGTTTTAAGTAGCAGTAAATGGTTCTATCTATTCAGGATGAAGCTGGTCATTTGTAGAAAGGCATACTTTCACTTGGTGGCAAGTACTTTGTATACATCCTTTTTTGTAAGCATGTGCAGTTGGCTCCAGGTAACTCATATCTACAGATACAAGGCAGCAGAGGCCAGCATGAGGGTATAAGAAAGATATGAGATTAGCACAAAGTGCGAGTTCTTTTTACCTAGATTATGCCTCTTTCAGGGCCTCAAACACTTAGTTGCTGATACATTTTTTTAAATGAACTAAAAAAATTGAAGCTGGGTGTGGTGGCACATGCCTGTAGCCCCAGCACTCTGGGAGGCTGAGGCAGGTGAATGCAGCCTGGTTGGTGACTCAGTGAGACCCTGTCTCAAAAGAAAACATAACAAAGGGCTGGGGATATAGTTCAGTGTGAAGTTCAACCCTCAGAGAGAGAGAGAGAGACACACACACACACAGAGACAGACTGGGAGAGGGAGAGAGGATTTCCTAGTCATCCATTCATTTTATGATCAAAGCTGGAAATTAATTTATTTGAAGTAGAAAAAAGAAGGAAGTATACACATGCCTGGAAAAAAAGAAGGGAGGAAGGAAGAGAGAGAGGAGGGAAACGGGAAAATGTATAAGCTAATAAGCTAGCAAGTGTCTGGACGGTCTTTTCAGTTAGAAGTGCTGGGCCACAGCACCCAGAATGCTAGCAGGACCCTCAAACAAAAGCTTCCTTTCTTCAGCCTTAGGATAGCTCCTTAGGTTAAGGGTCAAATCCACAATAGTCCAGGCCTCTTATCAAGCTGTACCAAACACTTCCACAGGTCAGGCTTTTTTAGAAGTTCATCCAGAAATTACGATCAAAACAAAACTACCATTCTTGATCATTACATAAAGTTGGTTGAATTTTAAGTGAAGCCTGTGTCTTTGAGCTCAAGGTGAGAAAGCTTTTGGGTTGTGTGGGGAGCTGTACCAGGTGGCCCAAGCTGGCACAATGTGAAATCCAAAATGACAGACACTCACCTAAGTCCACTGAACTTTGGTAAGACCTGTGTGACATGAAACCTGGGTCATCACTGTCCCTAACAGTGTAAACATCAAGAAAAAATCAACTCCTCCCTAAAGTGCACTTTGATAAGCAATTCAAAGCACTCTCTCCAGGATCGTCTAGCAAGAAAAATCCATGTAAAAGTGAAGTTCTTCAGAGAATTCAGAAACTCAGGACCCTGGAATCCCTGCATTTTGTTGAATGTTAAGCAGTGGTCAAGTTCATAACCAAATTCCAAAGTACACTTAAAAGACATTTTAGTGACCTAATTGGTATTTTTACAATTGAAAACCTGCCCAAGCTGATCATGAAGCCAGTTATTTCCCAATCACTTCTGCCATTCTTGCCCATAACCAAAAAATAAAAGTCTAGTTCTCTACAAGTTTTAAGCCCAGTAACATTTAGCACAAGCCCTTGGATATTTTAATCTGAAGTAGAGCAGAAAGAACAAGGAAGGCATTTGTGGCAAACCTAAATCCTTGTAATGAAACTATTAGCACATTGATTCTTTTCACCTTTTATGGTCAACAGCTGGCTTCGTGGCTTGCCTAAAAATGTTATAATCCAAAGACACATGAAGAAAGAGATGAATCATGAATCCTACTGGGGTGAGCAGACTACAAAAAAGTTTCTTATGCTAATAACTGATTAAAGTCAAAGCCTTTATTTTTAATTGTAAATTAAATTCCAAAGAGAAAAAACATCAAATTCAAAATTTAAGAGTTCGATCCCCAGTACAAACAAACAAACAAAAAGAAACAAAATTTAAATCCCCTATTTGGACACAAAGCCAAATGGGAGCATAGGCAACTGGGCCTCTCTACCTGTTCTAGCCCATGGGGCACAGCTGCATGGCCTGGGGTCCAAGATGCAGACAGCACAGTGGAGGTGCATCTAAGGAGGTGCCAGTCACAGCCGGCCATGGCAGATTCACACACGGGTTACAAGTTGCCTGGCAGATAGTGACAAAGTCTCTGAAGAAAAGGGTGTCCTACTCTAATTCACACAAGGCACTCTAGGGGCAGGTAGGAAGAGGTCTTGAGCGTGTTCCCATGGCTTCTTTGCCTCCTAGAGGTTGGGCTCTGTTTTGTTTGGCAGTTCTTGGGTTTGATATTAGGGCCTTTGCATTAAGCATTCCCAATCCTTTTTATTTATTTTTTTAAAATTTAATACAGGGTTTCACTGAATTGCCCAGGCTGGGCTTAAACTTGGATCTTTCTGCCTCAGCTTCCCAGAGTGCTGGGGTTATAGGCGCACACCACTGCACCCAGTTTAGGTATTGGGCTCTTGACAGTTGAACACCGCTGAGCCCTTGCCTCTGAGCCTGCTCCTTCAGATTCTTATGTTAAAGCTCAGTAAAGCAGCTCTGTAGCCAGCTTCCTAACCCACACATACTTCACTCTATTGGCCGAAGTTTTGGAGAAATAATTAGGAGATGATTTTTGGTTTGTTTGTTTTGCAATACTGGGATGTTATAGCTTGTGTCTAGATATCCCCACCAAAGCCTCATGCAGTCATAGGTGGGGCTTTTAGAAGGTGGCTGTAGGTAGAGTGTGATGCTGGGATTAAGGGTATGTTATTACTAAATTAGTCCACTGACTGGTTTGGCATAGTTCTAGGTATGGATAATGGGAAGGCCCACCCTGGGTGTGAGTGCTACCCACTCTAAGGGCATGTAGCCCGGATAGAATACAGGAAATGAAAGAGGGGTGGTGTCATTCCTAGGTGCTGCTTCAATACTTTGCTCCTTTGCTGCATTCTGCCCACCATGAACTATTTCTCCTCTGTGATGCCACCCTGCCTTGGAGCTAGCCAACTATGAAATCTCTACAAACTGTGAGCCTTTCCTCCTTTAACTTTGGGTGTTGGGTATTTTGTATCAACAATGAGAAAAGTAACTAAGATATGGGGATTGACCCTTGGGCCTTGCACATGCCAGGCAATGATTTGACACTGAGCTACATCCCCAGGCTTTTAAAAATTCTGAGATAGGGTCTTGTTGGCTGGTCTCACACTTAACATCCTCCTGCCTCTTGAGTAGGGATTACAGGTGTGCATAACCATATACAGCTACAGATTGGCTGTAAATCAGAAGTTTGATAGTCACTGGAGCACTGTGCTTTTGATGAAATCTATGGATGTACTCTGTTCCCCCTGAACCCTCTGCCTCCCCAGCTATTATCTGAGGGAGGCACAGATGAGGTGGTAAAAGGACTTCATGCCTGGCAGTGGTTTTGGCCTCTCTGAGGAGACAAGGCATTGGAAGGGAATAAACAGCAGTCAACAACAAGTGACACTGCTGAAGTCGCCAGTGTTTCCTATTTTTTCTGGGGTCCATGAACCTTTCTGGCTCCTTCTGAGGAAGGTATGAGTAGCAAAGAGATTCCAAAAAAATCTCGGTAAGTTTTAGCATTTAGAAACACTTCCATTAACTTGATATTGATGGTTAAGTACCATGATGATAAGAATTTCTCTTTTCCAAATCCTAGAATCTCATATTTTGCAAAGACTCTGCAGATGGGTTGTGATGCCATTTCACCATTTTATAATTAGACCTGTGTAACTTACCACACTGTAGACCAGATTTCCACTCTAGTGTCACTAAAAATTGATTTGCAATTTGCTGTTAAATTAAGATGCTCCATTTTCTTACTATATGTGACTTTCTTTTTCACAGATGAAATGATTACAGAAGTCATCAAAGCTAAGTGCAGACAAGAAAATACAATCATAACCCCCAGAGAGTCCAAATCCAAGAGATTTCATTTTATTCATTACTAAACCTTATCAAACTGATCAAAAGAGGCCAGAAACCATGAGAAGAAATTATGAAGAGAACATCTGTGGAATTCCATGCTTATCAAGGTTCTGGGAAATTCCCATTAAAATTCTGCTGTCTGTGTGTGCAGACTAAGCAGACTAATTTAATTGTAATTTGTGTGGATTGGAGTTTTAGAGCACAGCACCCTGTAAGCAGGCAGCAGTAATGTAATCCTACATCCAAACTAATTACATTAGAATCCCTCTGATGGAGCCTATGGCTCCCTTTGATGTTAAGACTGCCGTTACCTTTTATCCCCACTCATTCCCTGGGCAAAGTCTGCTCCACATGTTTCTACTCTGCTGGATAAGGAAGCTATTGTCCTGGGAGCTCAGTTTTATTTTAATGAAACATCAAGGGACAGAAAATCATTTCTCGTGGAAGAAGTCTGATCTCAGTCTGAAAACTCTGAGGGGAAATTTTAAACTTCACAGAATGCAGCACACCCAGGACTAAAAAATGTGGCTTTTCCCCACTACATGGTAAAGAAACTGTCCACTGCATTGGGCCATTCTAAGCTCTCTCTCCACCCTGACACAGCCCCCAAGGGTTTGTCCATTATGTTTCTTACCCTCTTGACAAAGCATTATTTACCCTCGGGCACTCAGAGCTCAGCTCCAAGGGAAATCTCACCTCTCTCTGTTAACTGATAAACTGAAACACGACGAGACTTCCAACAGGCCATTTGTTAATCTCTTGCTCCATCCAATGAAAGCCCCAGTGGCTACCTTTGGTCTAGATCAAATTTAGATGATGACTTCCTGGAGCAGCTTGCAGAAAAACAGACACCCAAGTCACCCCAGGTGGTCTGCATTCTGATTCCTTCCAGTGATAAATTCAATGTGCCACATCTAATGTGAAGGCCACAGGTCACTGGGGGGCCCTTAAACATTTATTAGACCTGTGAAACAATAGGCTTCAAATAAAAGCTGGACCTATGAAAACCCCTTCTAAGTCACTTTGGTTCCTTTAACCGTGTGCTTGAGTGACTTCCAACACTACTTCCCTCTCACACAGGACTAGCACATGGGTTAAACAAGACAATGTAAGTGAAATATTAATCACTGAGTTTGGCGATGACATTGTATTCAGTAATTGTAGTGTTTTGTCAACATCTACAGAGAAATAAAAAACAGACTACTCTGGCTATGGTAGACTCTGATAAGAGTGTCTGAATATCAGCTGATCAGAGTTCAGGTAGCAAGGAGATCCAAGCCACAAATTTTGAGCAATGGTAATTTAACTTTGTTAATTCAACATCTTAATGCAAATTTTGGTAATGCTAAATAGATGTCCTACTTGCCTTTCAATAAGAATGTCTGAAAATCAAAATCGACCTAATTCAAAGACTTTGTATTGTATTTTGAATGAACAAGACACTACTGAATCAACAAAAGGCATCACACTTGAAAGACACTGGGAGATTTAATGGGAAGCAAAAATAAGATATGCCAAACACAGAGAGGAAAAGCCAAAGATTCAGAGAACCTTCCAGCCTGGGATGTGGAATAAATGACTTTCAAATTCTTTCCGTCCAAAATAGTACCATGACTAACAACTGTCTTAGAATTCTGCTCTGGGACAAATCACATCATATCAGTGCTAAGAACATAGTAGGCTTGCAATAAAACTCCATGATTCATCACAAGATGCTTTGGGCAAAGTATTTACTCTATCATATTCAACTCACACATCCCTTCAAAGACGTATGTCGCCCAGAGGAGTTCACACCACTTGACATCCATATATCTTGTTTAATGAGCATTTTAAAAAACACAAACATCATGCTAGCTGTTACCAGGAACTGTATTTAGAGGTACAAGACACACTACAATCACATCTCATGAGTCTACCCCCTGTAGGTGGGAGCTATACAGCTCATGAGAATATTTCACAAGAGATATTACTATTTTTATGATTTCACCCAGACTTATGGAGTTAGAGTTTGACTGAATCCTAGAATCCAAGCCTCCCAAAGTATATAAAAATAAGCAGAGATGTTATAAAAACATAGGGACCAGGAGGGCTGTGCTGAAATAGCTGAAGCGTTGAGTCGCTACTGTCCCAGACCACATGTCAAAGATTGCTGGTTAAACTCCACGGAAAATGAACACAGAATTCCTCCTATTCTATTTCTAGATGTCCATTTATACCAGCTAATTTGGTCTCGGGGTCGAACTGCTCACAATTTGGAATGGACAAATGTGCATCTGAAAGGCTATTATGCCCATTTAACCACAGAACAAGGTATTAAAGGTGCAGAGATTTTGGACTCGAACAAGATGGGACCTTCTGGCAATCAGACGTATTCAAATATGGGAATACAGTGTCTTAAGGACATAGTCCATTCCACCTCTAGAAATGTCAGTCTTCTATGAAGATTTAGGAGACAAAATGACCAGCTAGGAAGCTAGTGAGGAATTCCAAGCAAGAGATGGTGAGGCCTGAATTAATACAGAGGTGGTAGAGACAGACAGGAAGACAGGTGAGAGCAATGTTTAGGATGTATCATGAAGAACTTACTAATCAATTACATATGAAGCACAGATAGGGGAGCAAGGCACGAATATTCCAATAAGATGACTGAACCAGTACCATCCAATATAGAAATATGAGAGGGAGTAGGTTTATGGAAGAGTCTGGGTGCTGATAGGCTGTCTGGATGGAGTCACTCACCAGGCCACAGGGTCCAGGTGCTGTGAAGATGGCTGACTGGGAATCCTCAGTGTACTGGGGCATCTTGTCTCAATTCCCAGCCAAGAGATGGAAAACAGCATGAGAAGAGAGCTGGAGAAACTGGCTTCTAAGAAGCAGACTAGAAAGAGAAGTCCAAAGAGACAATGTAGGACCAGGCAGGAAGGACTCAGGAGAACAAGCAGCAGGCAGTGTCCTGAGGCTGAGAGAGTAGAGTCTCAAGAAGGAATAGGCAACACTGCCAAGTGCAGCAGGGAGTTCCAATAAAATCAGGATTGGGCAGGACCAATGGACTTGGCAACATGGAAGTCCCTGGTGGAATAAAGGGGGGAGCGGCCAATGGGAGTGAGGAAGTGAAGACTACCTTCAGCAGCTTTTGGGTGGGAGAAGATGGAGACCAGGAAGAAAGACATGGAAATAAAGACTATTTTTAGGATGGGAAAGACAAAAGCTAAGAGGAAAAGTGTTGGCAGACAGGGAGAGACTGAAGGTCCACGGTGAGAGGAGAGATCTCAGGAGAGGAGCTGTTGAGGAGTGGGGCAGCCACAAGCACAGGTGATAGGACAGATCTGGGTCAGGGAGAGGGCCACTCCATCCTGGGGGGCTGGAGGGATGAGGCCATGCAAATAGCTGTGGCTTGTGAAGGCACTGGTGGGGATGGAAAAGATTGTACCTGACTGCTGCTGTGAAGTAGGAAACCAGATCTTCTTAAAAAGGACAAGACTTGAAGAGAATATAGAGTAAGGAGACTAGGAATGAGCTGAGCAAGGGCAAGCAGGACCAAGCAGGGCCATGTGGGGGCCCTGCTAAGGACATGGGCTTGAGTTAGAAGAGATGCTGTTTATGCTCGACACATGCATCCTACACACACAGAGACCAACCAACCAACAAACCTTTGTCCTACTCTGCACCCCCGCTCATTGGCTTCCACTGGCTGCAGGGAAAAGGCCACTTGTTCCAAGCACACAGGCCCCACATGCTCTATTCCCTAGCCACCCCTTCATTCTTCCCTTCAGCCTCAACAAGACACTTTCTCCTGTGCAGGCTTCTTCTAGCTACTGCTCCTACTTACCGAGAATTCAGGATTTTAGCTCATCACATAACTTTTTATAAAAGCATACAAGTGGACACTGGGGAGAGTTCTTGTCCATATAAACTAAAAGTCTGATGATAGCTTTTTCTCAAGCTAGAAAAATAAGTTGGAACATTCTTGTGACAAGTCAGATTGCAACAGCAGCTCCTGGAGCTGAGACAGGCCCTGAAAATCCAGTTGAGGTCAGGATTTCTACTATGGTGTTCAACTTCATGAGGCGCTCCCTTTGCTCCCCAACTGGGACACCCCAAAAACCTATCACCTAGAAGGTCTGCAAGCTGTCCTTGATAGCATCTTGCAACCCAGCCACAGAGCCTGGGTCCTGCGTCCTCCTGACCTCTCACACCAGCTGATGCAGAGACCTCTGAGTCCCCACACACCAATTCTTCGGTGTCCTCCCCATGTGGGGCTCTGCCCAACTCTGCAGTCCAGGGGTACTGAACCCACTAACAGGATTTTCCCAGACCTCCTCTGCTTCCTACTCTAATGGAAACAAGTCATCAGCCAGGAACCAAGCTCTGGGGTCTCTTGGGGAAGAGGACAGCCTCTGTCAGGCATGTCCCTCTGATGCTGACACCAGATCCCCATGGCTGCTCCCGGATGCCAATGGAATGCTTAAAATTTAAAGCTTAAAAAGAAAAGCTGTGCTGGGCACCCTGGCCCCTTGTCTTAAAGGGATGGAGAAATAAATGAGCAGCTAGCAGCCATCACAAGGAGGGCATGAGTCACTTGGAAAGACACTTCCCACATGGCTTTTCTACCATGAACAGCTTGTGCCGATGGCGCATCTGTCCCATTACAAAAGCAGCCAGACCATCACCAGTGCTAGGATGTGTCACACTGGTCCCCTGGCTGTCACAAAAACAGGCCAAAGGATCAGCCTCAGGGAAGCCAGGGGACATTCTCTCTACCATACTCTCCACCAGAGAAATGCAGTTTCAAATGAAACCAAATGCCAGGGATCCAGCACTCTAGTGATGGCAGTGTGACACCTCAGGCTGTGCTGTGGATTCAGAGGGGCTCCAATACTTTTTGGAGGCTGGCAAAGGAAAATGATTTAAATTTAAATGAAACACAACAACATGATTTAAGATCTTCCCACTATATAGCAACACCTTGTGGCTGCAAAGACAGTCGGATCTAAGCATGGGAACGTCTGTGCCTACAACTCACCACCTTCTAACCATGAGTGGACAAGACCACTGCCTCTGGACTTAATGACCTATTGGCTGACACTCATCTGCTTACCCATGTACTGCATTCCCCAACCTCTCTACGCTCTTTCAGAAAGGCAACTCTCCTCCACTTGGAAGGTAATTCTCAGCCCTTAGGTTCCCCCAACAAGGACCTTCCTCAAGAGCATGATAAGATGGCATGTTTCAGCTCCTTTTTCCTTGGCTGATAAACATCAATCAATCAGAGACAGAAGGGGCCAGAAGAGCTGGGGTCCCACTGCCCACTGCCAAAACATGATCTATTATGCTTCTTACCAAATTCCTTCCATAGCTTGGCAGAGAGCTAATTATGGTCCTGCCACTAGCTGCGCCCTGCACACACCTGGCTGTCTTATTTCTCTACACTTTTATAGTAGTATTAATTAGAACTACTACTAATTCTCCTAGCCCTAGCAGAGGCCCTGCCTTCCCCAAGAGGCCTCCCCTGCTCCTCCCCGTTCTAGTCAGGATATGCCAGGCCTGGCCTCTGGGGAGACAGAGAACACCACTGAGTTACTGATAAATGATGCCTCCTTTCAGTTGGTTGATAAATATCTGTATGATGCCCACTAAGAACTGTAGCAGATCTCCCCAGCTGGACAAAAATGTCCCCTAATACCAAGACTGGGTCTTACCTACGGGGTCCCAGCTTCTGGCAGAGACCAGACACATACAAGGTACCAAACGAAGGCAATGACTGCTGAGCTGAACTGAGGGTGCATACAGGAGGAAAGTCCATGTGGAAATCTGCCCCAAATCTTTGTGAACTCCTTGGCAGGGCCCGGCAGGTGGGATTATTCCTAACCTTCACTACTTTTCTGATCATGTCATCCACTGAGAACCTTTTTCTCTGACCAGAACTGGCTCTCAGTGTTTCTGTCAATGCCAGTATCTTTTCTATCTCTGACCTATTGGGCCTGGAATGTCTTTTCCATCCTATCTTCATCATCCCTCCAAATTCTGGTGAAGAAGGGAAAAAAGAAGAGGGAGCAAGAGAGGGAGGAAGAAGAAGGGGAGGGGGAAGAAAAGCAGCAGCACCAACAACATTTACAGAGCCACCTAATCTCCAAAAACCAGTCCTCCATCCTCCCTGAAGTCTCTCCTAGAAACTGAGGCTCATACTATTCTCTCCCAACAGAACTGCAAAATGAAGTACTAATATATACAATAGCATCTTGTTTTAGATTTCAATTATCTTGATATGGTATAGGATAAAGAATACTAGGCTCAGGACCAGAAAAATCTGATCTCTACCCCTAGCTTTCCACTAAATGATTCTGGGGAGGTTGTTCCTCTGAGTCTTAGTTTCTCCTCTGTGGAAATGGTAAACTATTGCTCTGTTCAACTCAGAACTTATTTTGAGATTTCAGTGAAACAATACACAAAAGAACTCAGACACTGGGAAGCCTTCTGCAAATGTACTGAAATGATACTATGATCAACTGTGCTGTAAGTCCTTTGAAGGTAGGGACCATGCCCCAATTGTAATTTATCATCTTACCCCTATGCCCAAGCTCATCCCACCTGAGTGCCTACCTGTGGGTGGGGCTACATTCACCATTCAGGGACTTTTGAATTTGGGTGTCACAGATTTGGAAAGTCTTCATTACAAACTTCTTTCCATTGAACTTAAGCGAAATATACTTCCTTTCCCCTCTCCCCAACAAAAGATTCACTGGTCTTTTACGAGATGACTCCCTTTGGGATGTTAAATCATGACCCTCAGCATGGCTGGAATATATCATATGTGAGCACAAACAATGTATGCACATTGCTTGTCCTTCTCTCCATTTTTTGGCCTTTCATTTAATTCCTTCCCAGAGAATACAAGTTCACATGAAGCTCCTAAATATATCCTAAATTCTCCAAGACCTCTGCAAATAAGATCTTATTCCCTGAGAGTACCAGTGTGATTGGTCTCCTATATAACGAAGGAGCTTTTATATTTTTAGTTTTCTTCCCATACAACAAACTCTATTAATAACAACCTACTTTCTCCAGAGATGATATGGATTAGACCAAATGGAAAGTTACCATGGCTACTGAAGTGTTATTCTTGTATGAGAAATACATGCCAAGAGAAGTAGCATACATGGTCAAGAATTGGAGCTTTATTTCCACTTTGTTATAAGGCAATCAATCCCAATTTAATTTTGAAAGTCTAATTGCAATGGAAACTAATTATGAACAGCAAGGCCTGAAACCCCTAATTAAAGTGAGAGTCAATAAAATGATTTGGTATTATCTTTGGGGCAACATTGGCAGAATGAAGGATTAAGCAGCAGATTTCCTTCCCAGGTAATTAAGCAAAACAGAACAGGGAAACTCATCTAGAGAGTATAGTTAGGAAACCCTAACATGGGACTGAGGGATCCACTTTGTGGGGAGTGAGCAGGTCTGGGTCACTCTCTGTGTTAAGAAGACTTCAGCAAACTGGGATTTGGATGGGAAGCTGAGAGGAAACAGCATTTCTATCAACTTTCATCCACCAGGAGTGGCCATGGTAGGTAGGCAGAGAAGGTATAAACTCAAGGACAGCTGATTAGATTAACCTCATATATTATGTGCCCATTTCTGCCCGGGCCTGGGGGGGGGGGGGCATCACTGCGGATGAGCAGGGGTATCCAAATAGAATCTTATTACTCAGACCCAGATATTTATGGGCTGATCCCTCATATACCAAATGCTGAGCTGTACTTTTCTGAATTAGCAGAAGTTGGCTTATGGAAGGATTTCTATTAGAAGAAGAACCTACTGCCAATCCCTGAAGTGCATGATTCCCTTTGGGACCTCCCAGTCTATCTTTGACAGCTCTAAAATACTGTTAATGGCATGATGTCATCTGCCCCAAAGATCTACGCTAGAACAATCCATATTTAGGTTCAAAACCACAAGATCCTCATGTCACCTTGCTGGGCTCCAGGATGACAGGGGCTCTGAAGTCAGGGAGACTTGGCAATGTTAAATGTCATCCTCCTCCAAATTTCTTGACAAAAAGACAAAAAAATGAACTTTGCTGAAGGGTTGAAAAGCCACTATGAACATTCTCATCAGGCAGCAAAATCAGAAGTATTCTTCCCTGTTCTTATTCAGTGTGTATTTTTCCAGACAGGTCTTTCTCCCCGTAAAAGGTAATTTTCTTGAGTTTTTTTTTTAAAGCATTATTGAGAAAAAGCAAAATATCAAAACCTTATTATATCTTTTCAGTCCCTCAGGAGGGACAGTGCTGCTTCAGTGTGGGAGAATTCCTTGAGAGCTTTTAGACTCCTGTTTCCCAGGAATAAATGAGGTCCCAAATCACACTAGTGCCAGCAGGATTTTTTTGAGGCAGACAAACTCCAACAAAATCAATGAACGCCTATGCTAATCTTAATTCTTAGTGTGTCACAGGAAAGGAACATAGAACACAGGCCTTGTCTTAAATTAGTCAAATGAGGTTCTCTGAATAGTCTCACCAAAATAGTATATTGACATATTATGCAAAGCAGGTGACACCCATGTCTTGTAACAAAGGTTAAAATGTAAACAGTAAAGAAAAGGACATTTGTGAACCCTGAAATGTTTTGGAAGTTGGCTACAATTGGAAAGGAGATATTTTATGGCTGCTGTACATTATATATGATATTGACCTATAATGGATCATCCAGTTAAGCAGAGAAAGGGACTCAGCCACCTCACATTTATTATGAATGTGGAAAGAGAGTCAGAGAAAGAAAAATAGCTGTCTTATTGAACTACTTGAGTACATAATTTCAGCCTGAGGCGAATGAGGTGTCCTGAACAACAGAGCTTCATCTCAAAACACACACAAGGAGCTCTTTTCTGTGGCGCTAGATCCTGCTTCCGGGGAGGTTCATGCCACAAGGGGCTTATGAAGATCCCGCCATCAAAGACAGCACCTCCGTTTTTACAGCCAGCAAGCTGCAAACTTTTTCTAGTGCCCTTTAGAAAACAAATGCTTCCTGGGCCCCACAAAGAATTACAGATGCACTAAATCTCCAAACCACACCTACCTTGACTCCAATGAAAGACTTGCGGTGATAAAAGCAGCATAGAGCTGCTGAGAGGGTGTGGAAAGCATTGCATTCCTTAGGCATCTTTCAGTCTTCAGTCCTGGGCACCACTTGGCTTCCTTAGGTTAGAAGAAAGGGGCATCGGACAGTAGAGCCTGGTCCCACAGCAGCTGTGCTGCTCCTGTTCGCAACTGGCAGCTGGGGGAATGAGTCGGCTCCTTCTCCCAGGCCAGTCTGGGACTTTTCCCCTCTGCTAAAGCCAATACGATCCACTTGCTCATTTCTGGCACGCTGGTGTCCAGCCTGCCATGCACGCAGTGCCAGAAATTCTCATGTGACCGGACTTGCCTTCTGATGAAATTCTAACCCCTTTTAGAAGAGGCCTTGGGCTTTAGCTGTCCCTTAATTGGAAGGCCTGGCAGAAATCATTACACCCTCAACCCCCGGCAGCCATCCATTTCTCAGGGCTGAACTGCACCATGCAATCCACTTCTTGTAGCTTTGTCTTTTTGCTTGTCACCCTAGCACCTAGGGGTTTAAGGAAGCAGAGCAACTTGTACATATCAAAGACCTTATTATAAGACAAGAGGCTCCTTTGAAAAGGCAGTGGCCTAAAAGTGACCAGGGTGTGATTTTCTCCCAGGGGGCAATCCTAGAAGTCCTAAGAAACCCATCCCCATGCCTACCTCCAGAGCTGTTTATTTTTAATTATGACATTTCTGACAGTCAGTTTACAGCTGATAATGCTGGCACAGTCATCACTACTGGCAAAGCAATATTGCCTTTTGGTGTTTAATTAGCAAGTCTGTCAGCAAACACCCTGAGCGCCCTATGCCTTCCCCACCTGGACATGCAGCCTGGCAGGAGGATTGGGACTGTGTGCTCCCTTCTGACCCTACTGTTTGTCCTACTCCCCTCTGTCCTGCTCAGCACTTTAATTACCATCTTCATTCTAAATCCCCATTCTGCCTAACCTATATCCAGCACACAAACCAAGCAGGCTTCCCGGACTTCCCTCTGGAGAGAGGCCTTTACCCCATTAGGAGGAGCCTCAAAACACCTTTAGAGGAAAGTAACTGCCTTTCTGCTTTCATTCTAGTTATAGTGGACGCTCATCTCTTCTGGTTGTTTTTTGTTTTATTTCATTTTGTTTTAAAATCAAAGCCAGGTGTCTGCCTGTAGCTCTTCTTTCTCTCCTACCACTCAGGAACTAACTTTCATAAATGGAATGTGTCCTGAAGCTTCCTAAAACTTCATGCAGGCAGAAACTTGTAACGAGAAAGAAACAGAATCTACTCAGAAAAGAACAACACCAGATGAGGCATGAGAGGTATGAGAAATATTCAATGGAATTACTGTCAAATCCTCAGGAGGGCTTGGCCTTTGGACTAGGTCAAGTCTGCCTATGAAGACAGGGAATTGTTTGTTCAGTGCCCGATGAACACTCCTGTGCTTGAAATGAGGGACTGGAGAGCCACAGGCCCCACACCCACTGACTGACTCAGTGAATACAGACGCCCTAATAAAGATGGGCATGGAGCTGTGGACAGTCGGTGACCATGGGAACAACCAGGGGAGCTGACTGCCCTTCAACTCCTTCAGCTGGCTCTTTCGTCACTCCTCTTTGGAGGTTGGGTTTGCTGTCTCGGGAACTCCTGGGCCCTGTGAGGTCCACTTGAGAACCCAAAGCAAGCTTTAGAGGTGGCAGCTTCAAATGGGTTTCTGAGCTGGATGAGCCTTTGGCGTTGCCCAGGTGGTAGGTCACACTGTCCTTCGAGGTCTGTGTACTGTAACGGTAAGAAGCATTTTCTGTTTGCCTTCATTTCTATCAGATGGGGCTCAAAAGGCTAAGCCCCAAGAGAGGGATGACTCATCATTGGGGCCAATGGCCACCAGGGAAGGAGCCCAGCTATCACCTGCAAGTCCCTCTGGCAGGAAACAACAAGATCCTATGAGCTAAAAAACCTACCAAAGGAGCTGGAAAAGCACCATTCTAGGGCCAGGAAAAGAGAAGGAAATAGCTTCTTAAATTCTGCACAGAAATTCAGTGAGATTAGCCAGGAGCCTCTGAATTCTGAAAACTTTCCTCAATTCAGAAAATGTCTTCCTGAAAGTAAATATGCAAATAACACAGGCACATAAATTACATAGAATTATGTAATCAAGTCCTCCAGAGCAGAGTGAAAGCAAAACAGAAGACATTCAGGTCAATGATACCTGAGGCTTTCCCTGTTTACCCTAAGACATGTCTCCAAAATGCCCAAAGGATTTGTTCCACAGGATTAATGAATATGCTAACCTTATTAGGTAACTTTCCTAAGCAGGTTTTATTTTTGTTCCAAATCAAAAATAATTTCTGAAGCAATATTCAAAAGGTCTAATTTTTTTCCAACATAGCCAAGCAGAGAGACTAAAATAGTGTGTTATTGCAACTAAAGATGTTAATTGGATGAATTCCCAAAGTGCCCTTCACTGACTTGTTATGCTTTTAAGTCTCTTATTCACAGTGATCAATTCCCCAACATTCTCCCCACAATGATTATTCTATTCTAGTTACAAAGAAACAGGACCAGAATGGTGTGTGACTCTGCAGAGAACAAAGGACCAGGGAGGGACTCAGAACCTCGATGTCAGAGCAGGGTGACAGATCACAAAGAAACACGGATAAGGGATTTTACAATTAAAGCTGTTATTCATGCAGCCACATGAATATGCTGTGACACAGGCAGCAAGGTGCTCTGATTATTTGGGACATGGGATTTAGAGCCAGTTTGGATTTGAGGTTTTGTAAACACCATGCCTTTCTGGGGGACAGAGGAGGCTGTCTCTGATGGAATCCCAGGGACTGAGGAGCTAGGGAGGGGACCTGAGGGCTGCAGAGTTCCTGGGATGCTCCTGAGTGACCCCCTCTGGGTACCTGGGAGGTTTGCTTCTTTGCACTAAGGGAAACAGCTGTAAGGTTGTAAAGCCAGGGCTGAGCAGCCAGCCAGCTAGACCCTTGGAGGCAAACCCCATTATCTCAGGTCAAATGTTGCCCCCTTCATACACCATCTGGAAAGAATACTAAGCAGGCCAAGGGAAGGCTTCTGCTCAAGCACTGTCCTCAATGCTGGTTTTTCCTGGCATAGCTCTAACAAGAACCTGCCTTATTCAGTAACCATGGAAACAAGAGCTGACTGCCAGCCATATTCAACAGACACATGCTTTCTGTTGGCAGCAGCATTGGGCTCAGGGGGATGAGAGAGTGTGGAATCCTTTCTGAAAGAGTCCAGCTTCCATTAGATCAGGCTTGCAGGGTGATAGACCCCTCTCTCCCAGCACACAGGGGAAAGACATGCCACAGCTGCCTGCTTCTTACTGTTATAGCACCTGAGAAGGCAGGCTACCTGCGGCCCCATCCTTCTCCAAAGCCACCCAAGAATCATGATATTGAGCCTTACACAGAGGCACTCTCGGCCACTGTCAAGCCGTCTCATGGACAATGACACTGCCATAGTCAGTGAGCTGGAGGGTACTGGCTGAAGGCTACAAGGCCAAGGTCATCCCTGCAACAGTGACAGCCTCAACATAAGGGGGACGTACAGCAGCCCTGGTAAGCAGAACAGCAGCTTCACACGGCAGCACTGCGACTCTTCATACACTGAACTCAGACTCTGTCTGTCTGCCTGTCTGTCTCTGTCTCTCTCTCATACACACATCTCTCTTAATAGATTCTTCTCACACATATAGATACACACTCAACACTGAGATTCTTCACACTCAACTCTGAGATTCTCTCACACACATGTACTCTTTCAAGATTCTTCACACACACACACACACACACACACACACAAAACACTGAGATTCTTCACACACATGCACACAAGACCAATCTTTTCTGGCTTTTTGTTTCCATTAAGCTCCAGCAATCTGGCTCTTGGTGAACAAGGCATCTTTAATGAGCTAGAGAGTGAGGTCAAGAAAATCATCTCTGGTTCTCCTGGTGTCCAGGGAGAAGGGCAAGATAATGAGGCCTTGCCTGGCTGGCAGCAGTGTGATGTCACCGTGTGGATCCCCTCTATAGGCTCAGCTCCCTGAAGAGCCCTGTGGCAAGGGCCAGGAAGCTCTGGGCTGGAAGAGCCAAGTTTATCAGCAACCTTTCTTTCCAAGGCTTCCTCAGACACCAGCCCTGCGTGAGCCTGATTCTGAACAAACACAGCGCCTAACTTCATGATTGCCTGAAATTGAACCTAACAACCATTTTGTTTTTCACCTTCAGTACAGTACTCAATAAATTATGTGAGACATTCCACACTTGCTTATAAAATAGGTTTTGTGATTGTGCCCAATGAGTGATAGGCTGATGTAAGTGTTCTGAGCACATTTCAAGGCAGACTATGTGAACCTATGATTTTCAATAGGTTCAGCATTTTCAATCTAGGATTTGTGTATGTGTGTGCAGTACTGGAGATGAAACTCAGGGCTTCACGCATGCTAGGCATGTGCTCTACCAGTGAACTATATCCCCAGCCCTCATCCTTTTAATCTATTATGGGTTTGCAGGAACATCATATCTCCTTATAGGTCAGGAGACACACAGAAGGAGCTCATGGGCCTCTCAGACACACTTTCATACAAAGAGTCACAGGGCCTGCAAGAACAGAGCTGGGACTCCATTGAGAAAGGAGAACAGGAGGACTCTGGGAAAGAGGCCACCTCCTCTTCAAGCCAGATGGAGACGCAGAAGCTGCCAAAGACAGTTCAACACATTTTCCTATATGCAAATGCAATTTGTTTCTGATCCAAGTGAGACTGCAAACTGGACTTGGTGGACAGGAGGGCTAGCAACACTGGCTGAGCTCTTGGGCCACTTTGGATCTTGCTGCAGACAAGATGGTCACTTCCCCTGCTGAGCATAGGCAATACATTAGGAGTGTCCGCTGCACACATCTCGTCTGACGGTTGCCCCAGATTCCTCAAGGGGATGGAAGAATATAGCTACTAAACAGTCTCTGTCCGGAAGCAGTATCGATCTGCCCAGCACACAAAGAGACTAAGTACAGTCTTCACACACAGATTTCTCTCTCCTGGGCTTCATGTCCTTCACCTCTCCTGCTACAAATTTCTGTTTCTCTAAGTAGGTAGCTACTAAAACTGTATCACCAAATGATGTGAAGAAAAATGAGGTATCCAACCCTGATTTTGCTTTCTTACATTAACACATACAATTCTACCCCATATACTCCTCCACCACTACCACCTATTTCCTGGAATTACCTCAGAAATCCTCTATTATACAAACTAAATTTTCTGGATTTTAGCATTAAGGTAAAAATAAAAGAAAACATCCAGGACATAACCCCATCTTCTCAAACAGCAGACTCAGCACTCTATGAGCAGAAAGCTATGGACCACCTTTCCAGAGAAAAAGGCATAGAATAATGCAATTCATAAAATTTCAGGGGATTCCTACCTCCCCTGAAGCCCATCTGTACATCCCTTGGAGTCTGACCCATCCAAGATAATTCACCACACTTACTTTGTAGGCTTCATCCCCAGAGCTATCTTTATTTCTCTGTCATCTCAGCTCCTAGGCTTTCTCTGCTGTACACTTTGTGCTTTCCCTTCCTCCCACTTTTTTTTTTTTTTTGGTACCAGGGATCGAACTCAGGACTTTGTCCTTGCAAGGCAGGTGCCCACTTTTGGTAAGTGTGAGCTATAAAAGCAGCTGATAGGCAATGACCACAGAAGCTCTGCAGAGGTATCTCCTGTGCACAGTGCTGTGGATGGGCTGAGGAGCCATACCAGCCAGAGCAGCTATGCTCTTGCTCATCTCCAGTGCTACTCGTTCTCCCTCTCATGAGCACTTCTGCAACTTGGCATCTTCCAAAACTGAACTATGAGACGGATAACTGCATGTCTCTAAAGTGGCTTTGGAGTATACCCTAGAGGTAGGATGGTAGAGGGAGTATTAAGGTGGGTTTGAATCTTCATTCCACCACTAGCTAGCTAGGTGACTTGGGGAAATTATTTATCCTCCCTAAGCCTTAGGTTCCTCCCCAAATTTACCAGGATATTGTGGGCATCAAGAGAGAGAATACATGCTGAGCCCGACACCTAACACTCAGCAAACATGAGCTTCCTGGCCCTTGGAAGGAAGAGCCATCGAACCCCTTCTCCCCTGTTGCTCGTACTGGTCTACAGGACCAATATCCTCAAGGTGTAGTCACCCACCCCCTGAGCTGCTGACTGGCTGCAGCTGGTGAGGAGACTCTCAAATCTTTAAAACCAGGTTTAATGAGATGTTTAAGAGTTTGTAGCCTTAAAATATACTTCAGCCCTTAAATTAAAAACTTATATATTAAAATTACCCATATGGGTTTAATCAAACTTGCTCAGATGTATCACATGATCTTGTAGTGCCGAGTCTTCGTCATTTTAGGAGCTGTTTGTGCTAATATGCAGAATGCATATTCCACAGCATCTGCCCACATGGCCTAGGGTGGGGTGGGGCTCCTCAGTCCATCCACAACTGCTGCTCCTCTTGTATCTCTCTCTGTCCAAGGGAATCCTGTGTGTGCTCCCTCCATGTAGTCTGGGTGGCACCCCTTCTTTGCAATTGCCCCTGTGCCAAGTTGGCTACAGACCTAGATGTCAGCCTACATCCTGACAGATTCCCTGTCAGATGCTCCTCCTCCAATTCTTTATCTAGCCCTCCAGGCTAGGAGATTCTTGTCCTGGGAACAGATAGTCTTCTCGTGTTCAAAGTCCCCAGAGAACCATCACCCATATGCCAGACTCCATACTTCACTGGCCATATTACTGGGTTTCTGATATCAACTACTTCTAGAATAGAGCTACAGCCATGTCTGGCACAGTATCGTGGACACTGTGCCTTCTGCCGAGCTGCCTTCTCTACACTGTCTGTGCCCCTTAGCCCTGCCTTCTGCCTATACCTCAAGCCCCTAATGGTAGCAATCCACCAGCGTTCCACTGCATTCTTCCACAGCTGTCAACTCACCCCACCTAGAAAGGCTGTCAAGTGTCTGAGAGGAGCAACCAGCCCACAAGGAAGGCAGGGAAGGCTGACAAGCTCGGCCAAGGTGGGGTGAGCACAAGTGGGCAAGTGTGGTCAGGGCTGATCCTACCCCTTCCAGCCTTCACAGAAAGGCTTATTAATCCCTCCTTCTCTTTTGTCAAGCAAATTGTAACAAACTGAACTGAATATTCCAATGTGAAATGTCCTTTTTTCGTGGTCAGAAAGTGATCATGGCCATTGTTGCCTAATGGATGTACCAGCTAATTCTGCATCCTGCAAAAACAACTATAAGAATCAGTTAAAGACTATGAGTTCATAACTTGAGGGAGGAGTGGTTCTTCTATGAACCACCAGTAATCATGTACAAACTGTTACGTGAATATCTGTTCAATGAGGAGAGGGGTCACTACTTGTACTCGATTCTCAATGACCTATGCAACCTCATTTCCCTACTGATCCAGAAAGACTCTGAGCTGCCAGTGGAAGGGAAGTGAGAAAAATACCCTGGTGGTCATGGATGTGACTGGGAACATATACGGATCTGAGCTGGTTACCCTGGACACAGCTGGACTTGGCAGGGCTGTTCTTGGTAAAGCAGGAGACAGGCAGCCTTGAGGAAAGGAGCGTCATGGCTTCTGACAGCTGTGGAGTGGATTTAACCACTGGTGAGAGGAGGGAACCTCTTCGCTCAGCTGATGGTTTACATGTAATAGTAAATGTAGAATATCTGCAAGTTTGACTCTTAGCAACCCTCTGCAATCAGACTTTGGGTACATATTCAGGAAGACTGTAGCGGCAACAGATGTCTTTCTACCTCACCCTGACCTATGTGAACAGTCCCCAAGAGCCAGCATTTCTAGAGAGACTCTTACCATAGTTTCCCACTTAATACTCACACTAGGAGATTGGGTATTACCAACTCCATTCTACACAGGCCAAACAATTCTCAGTTAATAATTAAAAGAACAGTGAATAAAAACAACTTGGCTTTATCTGATGTGATAATGGAAGCCTGGGTTGCACCTGGTTACCAGGAGTACCTTATCTTGTGCAAATCCGAAAAGCAGACTTTGTACCAAATGAGATATTCTTGGCAACAGACAGCTGGGCTGATCTGCAGTAGCCCAAGTCAGCAATGCTAGATAGCTCATAACTGACAGGGAAGGATGGGGCACATACAGATGGACACTGATGTCAGAATCTGAGAACAGGAGGCAGCAAAAACTCAGTCCACAGGTGCTGACTGGGGGCTAGGGCACCACCTTTGTCATATATGGAGATACAACTTTACAGGAAAAGGCTGACTCGAAGAGTTCTGTGCATAGAAAATACTGGATTGATCACCAGCCAGTTCCTTCACTTCCTTGACTGCTGCCAAGTGGAAATAACATCCAGAAGATTAACATTTGCCTCTTGGTTCCAAAGGTAGGAGACAATAGTTTCCTTCTGCCAGTGGTTCAAAGAACAGTACACCTCTGTCCTTGAATGTGTACCCTCCCATATGGGTGGTGGGGCTGGGTGGAGGAAGGGAGAGATACTAGGGCCAGCAGCAGGAAATGACTTGAATAATTCTCTAGGAATGCCAGGGCTCAGGGTTGGGCCACTTATGGTACTGGATGTGAGAATCTTTTCAAGGCCAGACTGCAGATCACAGGATTCAAAGGGTCCCCACCTATGGGTCCTTTGTAACAGTGGTGGATCTGACAAATTGAGGCAATGGGTATCCAGTGCATAAATAACAAGGAGGGAAACTAGGGAAAATGAGGCATAGGACATGGAAAGATGAAACAAAACAATCAAACCAAACAAAAAAAAAGTATTTCTGTGAAACCCAGCATTCATGTACCAACATTACACACAAACACACACACACACACACACACACGCACACGCACACTGAGTAGATAGGGATAATTAGAAAAAACAGAGATTCTGAAAGTTCTGGAGGAAATAGTATTAATAAGATATGGTGATATATTTAAAAGCTTTACCAAATAGCATGTGTATCCATCCTTGTAATGAACCTGTGAGTCCATCAGAATACCACTGAATGGTCTAGGAATGGACAAGAGACCAACCCAAGAGTTTCTTTCGGATTTTCAAACTAGAAATGAGGGCAAGAATCTCCTTCCCCTTTGACCATAAGCTTTAAGACTATCAGCCTAGTCACCCGTAATTCATTCTTCTGTTATGGCCGAATTTGGGACCCATATCATTTAACAATATTTCAGGCTAAAAGTAATCAATAAATTTGAAAGCCAAAAAAAAAAAAAAAAAAAAAGACTATCAGCCTAGAGTAACCTAGACCATGTGCCCTAAGCACAGAGAAGCTAATGGGACAGCATGAAGCCAACATGTTGAGAGAAGCAGATGCAAGAGACTGTTCTCAAGGTGTTTTCCTTCTTGTAAGGAGTCACTGACTCATGCTGCTCCACTCCTGCCATTCCCAGTGGTAGGTTCCTTACCTTATACTATCAGTTTGATTTTATAGGCTCTCCTTGTCACAATGAGATTAAAACTCAAGATCAAGATGTAACACACTGTGTGTTGGGCTCTGCTAGGCTTTATGTGTATATATCTACAGCTGGGAATTTCAATAAACAAACCAAAGCTTCGTGAAACATGTACATCACATGTCCATTAATAATAGGGTTGTACCCTCATGTGTCAGCAAATTAATGGTATTTCCTAGCCTACTCCAGGGACTTCCATGAAAGAACTAAATTGTCCTGAGTTTTACAGGATAAAGAAGGCATGAATTTGCTTCTAGGAAAAAGAGGGCTTCGTGGAATTGGAATGTCCCGTGCCACTGGGTGTGGCTGCAAGCTTTGCTCCCACAGCCAGCAGCCATACCCATCAGGGGAAGCTACTAACCAGGCAACAGCACAACCTGAGCTCCCAGGGGATGTTTTCAAAAGGCTATTCTGTTGGTTAGAAGACCTTGCTTAGAGGCACTAGCTGACAAAGTCCCTTACTGAGGCCAGGCGGACTGTACTAAGGTAAGGTCATCTGGAGGGCAATACAAAGGACAAGAAATATATATCATCCCCCAAATTCATTCACACATTCCCTACATTTTCTCTTAGACGGTCCTCTGATGGAGGGAGCTGAAAGGAGCTTAGCTGCCCTGGTTCACAGCCTGTGCGGCCCAGTAGAGTTTTCCTTTTCCCTTTGCAATTGCTCTATTCACCCACTGAAGAGCCTCAGTTGCATTCCTGCTTTCAGTGTCTGGCTGCTGAATCATTCATTAAAATGACTGGTGTTCCCTGCCTTGGAAATTATGTCTTATCCACAGTCAGCACTACAATGCCCAGCACAAGGCCTGAACACCCAGAGAATATATAGAGATGGAGATGGTGTGGGATTCTCAGTCTGGAAGTAAGATACACAGTAGGTGTACATGCATGTTTCTAAAGATTGTTTTCTCTTGAAGACACTGGCATAGGAAAAGGCTTTATGAACAAAACTTCAGTAGCCCACAAACTGGCACAAAGAATCAAGAACTGGGATCTCATCTTATTAAAAAGCTTCTGCAGAGCAAGAGAAACCACCAACAGGGTGAAGAGACAACCCAGTGTGGGGAAAAATTTTTACCAGCTGTTCCTCAGACAAAGGTCTACTATTTGGAATATATAAAGAACTTTAAAATATCAGACTCCCTAAATTTAAAGACCCAATCCAAAAATGGGCATCTGAAATGAACAGACATTTCTCAGACAAAGAAGTAGAAATAGCAAATAAATACAT
>NW_004624742.1:3982562-3995102 GCF_000247695.1 Heterocephalus glaber | reverse complement strand
GGGAGCTTCCTTCTGGGTGCTGGGACCGGCTCACCTTCTCTGCCCTAGGAGCCTGGGATGGCAGCAGGGGAGCTTCCTTCTGGGTGCTGGGACTGGCTGAGATTCTCTGCCCTAGGAGCCTGGGATGGAAGCAGGGGAGCTTCCTTCCAGGTGCTGGGACAGGCTCACCTTCTCTGCCCTAGTAGCCTGGGATGGAGGTGGGGAGCTTCCTTCTAGGTGCTACTATTTATTTTTTAATTTTTAATTTTAATTTTTTTTTGGTAATGGGGATTGAACTCAGGACCTTGAGCTTGTGAGGCAGGCAGCAGCACCATTGAGCTAAATCTGCAGCCCCAGTCACTATTTATTAAGGCAAGAAAAAGGTCCTTGCCCTCAGAACTTACATTCTATTACCCACTTCAAACTACTCTGTTGTTCTGCCTCAGAAGAACCTTTCATGTCTACAGAAAGCACAGGCCCAGGGGAGCAGGGAAGGCCAGGATGGCAGAGTATAGGAGATAGGCCATCTTCATTTCTAGCCCAGTTATGGAGCTGAAACTGGTCAGAATCCTCAGCTTCAATTCTTGTTTGTCTGTTAGTTTTCCATGGTCTTTGTCTCAGAACTGTCATCCTTAAACTAGGGAGGGGGATGCCTCAGCTTCAAGGCTGAAGCCTACTGCACAACATAAAATTCACCCAAAATGTTTTTTTTTTTATTGGTACCGGGGATCAAACTCGGGTCTTTGTGTTTGCAAGGTAAGCAGCAGAACCACTGAGCTAAATCCCTGGCCCCAACCAAAATGTTAATTGCTTCATTGCACCCACTGGCCAGACAAGGCTCCTTTGAGAACCTCCAGAAAGCTCAACCTTTTCTCAGACCATCAAGTTCAGAAGACTCAGGGAGAATTCACTTCTTTCTGACTCAGGACATGAGAAAATTCATGTTGGGTGGCCTTGGCAGAGCCATGTTGAATCTGAGGAGTCATCTGGATAAGGGCCAGGCAGGAGCAGTCGGGGTCCAACTACCCACACTGTACCCCCACACCTACTCATCCAGCAGAGCTGAAGATGTCAGAACTGACCAGAACAGCAGAAAGATGCTGCTCAGAGCTGACAGGTCTGCCCCGCAAGATGCCACAATGCAGCCAGATCCTGCATGGTGTTGCAACAGCATGGTCTCTGTGACTGTGCAAGTTAATAAGCCTTGCACAAAGATTCACCACTGGGTCATCAAGCAAGATAAAGATGGTGTTTGATGATGTAAGATATCACAAAAAGGTCTTGTCATGGAAGCGTCAGCGTGAGAAGACAAAAATTTTGTTGAAAACTGGCTACATATCATTAGGAAGGCAAAACACAAACAGTAGAGGTACAATCAGTCTGGAGCAAGGGGTCAGAAAAAATTTTCTGTAAAGGATTTTGTTAGGTTTTGTGGGCCACAGTGTCACAACTACTCAAGCCACCATCACAGTGCAAAAGAGCCACAGGCAGTATATACATGGATGGGTCTGGCTGTGTTCCAACAAAGCTTTATGTGTACACATCCAAATTTAAATTTTGTATAATTTTGCCGCTTTTGACTTTAAAAAACATTTTAAAATATAAAATATATTTTTTTGCTAGTGGGCCATATAAAAACAGGCAGTGTGGGGCCGGGGATTTAGCTCAGTGATTCCAAGCGCCTGCCTCACAAGTGCAAGGTCCCAAGTTCAATCCTCAGTACCAAAAATAAAACAAAAACAAAAAGCAAAAAAACTGAATTGTGAAAAACAGGTAATGTATAATACCTAGTCCTGGGCTATAATTTATTCACTCCCTTGGTCTAAAATCTCCAAATGCTCATGAATTCATTTAATGTCACTGTGGTCATAAGAATTCCACCTGGAAATCCCTTTTCCTCCCTAAAGCACTGACTGGCTTTGGCAAGATATCAGTTCACTAGTGTGAACTCTGGCACTGTCCCGGCTTCCTCTCCCCACATGCTCTATTCAAGCCCTGCCAGGATCTGTCATCTTGCCTAATAAAATGGGTCTTAATTCTCTTTCTAAAAGGCCTCTAGACACCTGGCCTTTCGATTTCCACTGCCACTCTCTAAGGTAGGGCTCTTGATAACATCTTCCTCACACCTGGCCTGGCTTGATTTACAAACCCAGGGCAAAAGCTCAAAAATATCTGCTGAATGAGCTGACAGAGAAAAAGATCTGTAAGTCACCATGCTCTCCATCTGATCAGAGGTCTGTCCTCACTGATGCAGCCCATCTCAGGACTGAAAATTTCCCCCACCAAGGAGGCAGTGAATAAGGGCTAAGAGGCAAGGTTTTAACTTGCTTTTTAAGGTCACATTAATTGAATTTAATTTACTTTCAGTAAGCAACATCCTTTTTAGCACAGTTCTATGAGCTCTGATAAATGATCAGCTGGGTAACTATCACCACAGTCAAATTATTTCTATCATCCCAAAACATTCCCTTTAGCAGAGGACCTCTTCTCCTATCCCGTTTCAACTACTGATTTGTCTTCCATCACTATAAGTTTTGCCTTTTTCCAGAAGGTCATACAGGGGCTGGGGATTTAGCTCAGTGGTGCCGCCACTTGCCTCAGAGGCCCAAAGTCCTAAGTTCGATCCCCGGTACCAAAAAAAAAAAAAGCTTCTGCGCATAAAGTCATACAAATATAATTATAGTCTGTATCCTTTTCATACTATCTACTTTCACTCAGCGTAATGCATTTGGGAATCATCTATAATGATTCTATAGTGTTTGCTTCAATAGTCTGCTTCTTTTTATGGCTGAATACTATACCATTGTGTAGGTATCCTGTAGTTTGTTCACCAGTGAAGGACATTTGGTTTGTTTCCAATTTTTATCAATTATAACTAATGTCACAACAAACATGTACATGCAGACTTTCATATGGATGTATATTTTTAATAAGCAATTTTTAATAAGCAAGCACGTGGATATATATTTTTATGATAAGGTTTTACTTTTTATAAGTGGCCACATTTTCACAGACCTGAAGGAAGGATAAGAAGATTCTACTGAATGAGGGACTGGACACCTCTTTCTTCTGTCTTCCCATCCTGCCTCAGCAATTTTCTATAACCATGGTAACACTAAACCTCCCAAGAATATCTGCAGAGAAGGATCTGGGGGCAGAGTGGGTGAAGCTAGGCGGGGGCTCCTCCCTCTTGCTCCTCTGAGTGTGGGCCCAGTGCAAGCCAGGGCTGCTTCACATTCACTGCTGGCAGAGCTTGATCCGTCATCCCACAGGGGATGGCATTGGCTCTGCAGATGTGCACACTCAGGCAAAAACCTGCAGACCCAGCCAATCAGGCCATTATTTGGTTCATATAACTTGTTAAAATTTCACGGAACGTACAGCGTGCCATTGTTTCCCTAAGTCCCTTTCATGACTTTGTTAGCAGACTAATTCAGAGCAGACTGGCCTGTTTTCCTGCTGGAAGAAAACACTTTCCTCAAAGACAGCTAGCTATTTAACCGTGACCGTGGCTGCAGCCATGTTTAGCACAAAAAGGGGCCCGAAGTGTCACTGCTCCCTCACTCACTGAGGTCCCCGATAGCCAGGGCACTTATTCTTGTGCTGGAATTCACATAATTACTCTTCTTTTAATCTGGTGGGTGACCTAACGTGTTCCTAGCAGAATGCAGGAAATGGCCTTGCTGAGATCTGAGCCTCAAGCAGATTAAAATCTACAGACTTAGAAGACCCTCTGGGAAGGAGGATTTTCAGTGCCAGCCCCACAAAGGACACCTTTTTAAGCCTTCCTGGGCTCATCTGCACTGTGAAGGAAGAAGCTGAGGGGCTCTGGCTCAGCTCAAGACAGCACTTCCAGTCTTGTGCTTTCTTTTCCTAACCTGCAAAGCCAGCTCAGGGACGCCAGGGATGACTGTGAAAGAAAAAGGATATTTGTTCCCTAGGATTCTAGCCAGGAACAAAGGCTGCATTCTGTCTGACACTTCCTTACCCTGTCGCCTGGAGAGCAGGCCTTTGTCTATAGGCCTGCATTATGCTGTTCACAGTCTGCCCACCAAAAATCACTTGCCTCCTCACCACTAATTTGAAAACACAGGGATTCCAATTTTTCTTTTCCATTTTGCTAAATTTTCCAATTTATCTTTCTTAAGGATAACTTATTTTAAAATGGAAAATCTAGAAAAAAATAGAAGAAAAATCACCCAATTCTGCCCTTGTCAATCACTTCTACATATATATATATACACATATATATATACACACACACACATATATGTATACACAAACACACACACATATATATACACTTTAATCCAGGTGTGGTGGCACACACCTGTAATCCCAGGGAGGCTGAGGCAGGAGGATTATTGAGAGTTCGAGGCCAGTCTGGGCTATATAGTATGTTCAAAAGCCAGCCTGAACTGCATGAATGAGACCCTGTCACAAAAATACAGAACAAAACAAAACAAACTTTAAATTACCCCCGGAAAAGAGACTCTATTAAAGTAACTGTAGGCCTGTATGTAAAGAGGCTAAAAAGAATCACTCTTCAGCAAAAAAAAGATATATATATATGAAAGAGACATAAGGGGGCGGGCAAAGGCAACTCGTGAAGCTTAAAGAAGTAGCTCAATGAAAGAAATTATAAAAGAATGAAAATAAAAGTAAGCTTCACAGGTACAAAAAGGGGTTACAAAAGTGAAATATAATGGAACACAAAGCAAATATAAATCACAAAGCAAATAATATAGGTGAGGCAACATCACAAGTGGACAATTATCCATCAGGTCCTTGGTCTTAATGTCTGAGATACAACAAGAAATGTCACCCTTGGTCCAATCAATATGACAATTGTTATGGTTTGTGTTTAGATGTCCCCCCAAAGCCTCATGCTTTCACAGGGCTTTTTCAGTGGTGGCTGAATCCAGAGTGTAATGGGCTGAGATTAAGAGTGTATGATTATTAAATCAGTCCACTGCCTGGTTTGGCACTGCCCTAATCCCAGGAGTCTGGATAAGATAAAAGGGACAGAAAGAGGTTGGTCTTCCCTTGTTGCTTTTGCTGTCTTTGCCTACAAGGAACTGCTTTCGCCTCTGTGAAGCTATGTGCTCTGCCATGTGCTACTCTGCCTTGGAGCCAGCTAACTGTGGACTGAAACTGTGAGATAAATAAACCTTTACCCTCTTTAACTTTGGGTATTGAGTATTTTGTCTCAGCAATGAAAGAAAAGTAACTAACAATAATTTTATAATCAAGAGTGACAGCATAAATAAGAACTCCTTTTACCACTTGCTAAAAAATCTTCCCTTCTAGTCTGTCACAGGGATGGGGATTCCTAAAAATGTTAAGCTAGGACAAGATTTTCTAGTTGTGAGGAAGATGGAATTCATAGAGAAGGTAGGAGGTAAGTGCAAGATCACCCTGCCAATCAGAGATAGAATGTGGATCCAGATCTCCTCCCTGGGCATACACAGTGTATGTGTGACTTGGAGTCTCTGTTGGACCACCATTTGGGAAAGGAAAGACATTGAGTTATATACATTATTAGCATGTTAGCACAACTATTTTACCAAATTTTCTAAGCAACCACCTGATACACATCTAAGAAACTGGACACAGAATAAATATATTTTAATGAGGGTAAAAATATGGCAAAACCCAATGACAGCAGAAAGTAGGTAAAGCAGCTACAAGATAAAATTGTGTTTCACAATTAGGCCCAAGGCTACTGCCTCTAAAAGCTGTTTCCTCCTACTGGAAAAAAACAAAACAAAACAAAACATGGTTTTATCTAGGATAAGGTATGCTAGGTATGCAGGCAGAGGAAAATTCCAGAGCTTTACACCACAAGCTCAATAAGTAACTACATGGTAGGAGCAGGGGAAAGGGGTCAACGTGGAGGTTTCTGCTTCCCAATCTGGAAGAGATGGTTTCCTTCAGATGTAGTGAAAGAGGATCAGTTCTATTTCATTACAGAAAAGAACTGATTATACAAAAGAGTGAAATTCAGACCTTCAAGATGATCATGTTTTGAGCTATTGTGGGAAAAAAATATGAGGAGAGGCAAGAGCTAGGAAAACAAGGAAGAAGTAGAAAAACAAAGAACAAACTCTCCTCTCCAGAGCCAGAATTAAAGAGACGGAAACACGGAGGAATGAGATTCCAAAATTTCTGGCCTACTGTGGATCTGCTATTTATTTTCTGATCACATTCAAACATCAAATTGAGCCTTTAAAGTTTAGGTGCCTTTGGGAGGCCCAGCAGGAGGCAAGCCTGCTAGACAAAACAAAAGAACCCCCAAGCCTTCCTGGAGTTTCCCAGCCTGCACATTTTCCTCCATTCCACACTAGGAAGAACTAAGGTAACTAAGCAACCGAGAAACTGGTCCCCTTTCAAGCCACAATAATGTGCTGTAATACAAATCCTTAGGAGGACACAATACAAACTGGGCAGAACCAAATTTTGGAATCTCTCTCTCCAGCTCTGTCTTACCATAACACTGAAGTCCCCACTGACCCCATTGGATATGGGGTCACCTTGGTACCTTGTCTCCCCTTCCTCCAAAGAGTTAGATCCCAGACCTGTCTCTTCTCTCTGGGCATTGGGAAAGTAGGTAAAGATGGTTAGAAGTCTCCAGATAGGAGGACAGCAGAATCTAAAGATAGAGAGGGTACACCAGTCTACACTCCCACCAACAGTGGAGCAGGGTTCCTTTTCCCCCACAGCCCCATCAGCATTTGTTATTGGTTGATTTCATGATAACACCTATTCCTTCTGGGGTGAGGTGGAATCTCAGTATTGTTTTCATTTGCATCTCTCAAATGACCAGTGATGTTGAACATTTTTTCATATGCTTATTTGCTATTTCTACTTCTTTGTCTGAGAAATGTCTGCTCATTTCAGATGCCCATTTTTGGATTGGGTCTTTAAATTTGGGAGGTCTGGTTTTTAAAGTCCTTTTTATATTCTAGATAGTAGACCTTTGTCTGAGGAACAAACAGCTGGTGAAAATTTTTTCCCACATTGCGGGTTGTCTCTTCACACTGCTGGTGGTTTCTCTTGCTGTGCAGAAGCTTTTTAATAAGAAGAGATCCCACTTGTTGATTGTTTGTGCTAGTTCACGGGCAACTGAGGTTCTGTTCATAAAGTCTTTTCCTACGCCAATGTCTTCAAGAGTTCTACCTTATTTCTGTTCCAGCAAGTTCAGCATTTCTGTTTTAATATTTAGATCTTTAATCCATTTTGATTTTAGTTTAGTGCATGATGAGAGATATAGGTCTAGTTTTAATCTTTGGCAAGTTGAAACCCAATTTTTCTAGCACTATTTATTAAAGAGGCTATCTTTCCTCTATGAGGGAGTTTAGCTCCTTTGTCAAAGATGAGGTGGCTGAGTGTGTATGGAGTTGTTTTTGCATCTTCTAATTGGTTCCACTGATCCTTGGGTCTGTTTCTTTGCCAGTATCATGCAGGGTTTTTTTTGTTGTTGTTGTTACCAGGGATCAAACTTGGGACCTTGCACTTGCAAGGCAGGTGCCAAAACCACTGAGCTAAATCCCTGGCCCAACATGCTGGTTTTATCACAGTAGCTTTGTAGTATAGCTTTAAGTTAGGGATTGATGCCCCCTACCTTGTCTCTGTTGCCTAGAACTGCTTTTGCTATTCTAGGTCTCTTCTGGTTCCAAATGAATTTTTGGATCATTTCCTCAAGGTCTGTGAAGTATGCTGCTGGGATTTCAATTGGGATTGCATTGAATCTATAAAGCAATTTTGTGGAAATCAGTAGGGAGATACCTCACAAAACTAGGATTAGAGGTCCCATTTGACCCAGCTATTCCCCTGCTGGGTATCTTTCCCAAAAGAATTAAAAGAATCATACCACAGTGATATATGTGCACCCATGTTCATAGCAGCACAGTTTGTACTAGCTAAAGCTTGGAAACAGCCTAATTGCCCATCAACTGGAGACTAGATAAAGAAAATGTGGGGTTTTTTTTTTATTAAATAGAGTACTACTCAGCCATAAAGAATGAGAAACTAGAGACATTTATAGCTAAATGGATTGATACTGAATCCATACTCTTAAATGAAATAAATAGGACACACGTGTGTAAATACCAAATCATTTCTCTTGTATAAGAAACTAAAAGTGTAAATAAGGATTAAAATGTATAATACATAATGTGAAACAGGAAGAAAAGGTACAAAGGGGAAGAGGAAGTGGGAGGGGAAGGGAAAGGAATAAATACGAGAAAAGGAAAAAATGGAAATAAAGTCTTTGTAAATAGGGAAGGATGGAGGGGTTGAAGGGAGGGCAGGGAAATGGGGAAAAAAATAAGAACCAAGACATATTATGTAAAGGTACAAATTCCCAATAATGAATGTCAGCATACTGTATACCTAAAATGTACCAATAAAATTAATAAATGAAAAAAAAAAAAAAGAAGCCATCACCAATTAAAAAAAAAAGACAGGGAGGGTGACCGGGGGTCTGCTGTTTGTTGGCCACACTAGGTGCTTCTGCTGCCCAAATAACTCAAGTAGTGATCAGACTGCTCTGCATACTGGGGTCACAATGAATGCCTAAAAATTTGGCATCTTAACTTTTGCCTTTTAGGCCAATGTCTCTTACACTGCCAGAAGGTCCCTTCGTGGTGCAACATACTTCACATAGAATTTCTACTTTTCTCCATGCCCAAAGGGAATTATGTGCAATGGAGTGAGGGGGCAACAGCTTTAAGAAACAGATTAAAGTCAAGGGGCCAAACAACATTCAAGTTTTCTACAACTTTCTCATCTCTCTTGATTTATCTACACCCCCTGTAGTCCTGAGGCATCAGATAACACTGACTAATGGGCAGGCCCAGAGGGCAACTAAGTCTGAGAAGTCCTAAATGGACCTGTACTGGCTCAAGAACTCTGACATGTGGGCCTCTTTGACCCTGAGGTCAAGGCCTCTGTGAACATGCTTTTGGAGCCCTACTGCCCATGGAGGCAAGCAAAGATACCTCACAATGACCCAACAAATTTTCAAGCTATCCAGTCTAGACCAAGGGCAAAGGCTGAAAGAAAATTTTGAGATGCATTCAGGAGGGACACAGGCACATCATTTATAAGACTGTGACCAAATTCAAACTCAGTTCTGGAGGAACAAGAAACTCTCAAAATATTTCAATGAGTCCTTGAAAAGAACACTTGGAGACTCCCAAGAACAGTTCAATCATATCTCACTGGCCAGGGAAGGCAGGGAGAGCTGAAATAAGTGGAAA
Source organism: Heterocephalus glaber (assembly GCF_000247695.1). The sequence continues at coordinate 3,985,860 of NW_004624742.1, read as the reverse complement.
ACACTGACAGCCACTTTTTCTCTTTCTCAGTCAATAGCTCATGTCACAACAATCAATATCCACAGATGGAATGCAGTAGTTTAGATAATATAAAATCCCCTCTTATCCACATGAGGCACCCTCCAGGAATCCCCTTGCAGGACCCTCCCAATGCCTGAAACCAGATAATATTGAACCCTATAAACACTGTACTATATTTTTTCCTTATGCCCTGCAGTGTCTCCAACACAGGACCAGAGTTCATCTGTTTTATGCTCTGCTTCCCTGTATTACTACTCTTCTGCTTTGGGAACATTAAGTAAAATGAGGGTCACCTGAACACAAGCATTTTGATACCATGACAGTCGATCTAATAATTAAAATAGCTACTAGATGGCTAATGGGAGGATAGCACAAACAGCATGGGTTCATTGGCCGGACATGATTTTTGTCCCAGGCACAATGGAGCAGGACAGTAAGAGATTTCAAGATGCTACTCAGAAAAGTATGCAACTTAAACTTCTGAAATGTTTACTTTAGAATTTTCCACTTAATATTTTTGGACCATGGTTGGCTACAGGTAACTAAAACCACAGATAAGGGGGACTACTGTACTAAAACAAGCTATTCTAAAATCCTCTATGTTTAGCTTTAGAATTCATTGCTAGAATTAAAAGGAATTTCACTTCTATAAAAATAAAAAAAGCAACTGAATTCCTGAAGTAAGGATCAGGGATATACTTCCTACACACAGCCTTACTAAGCCCGTGGTGGGAGACAGCTAACCTCTGAAGCATGGCATGAAGCGGTTTTTACAGGGCTGCTGTGACTTACACACTCCCAATCCCAAGGCACACTTTTTATGCTATAGTCAAGTCAAATCATAGTCTGGAAATATGGCCCCGTAATGCTTGGCAGAACATAACCTAAACAAAACACACAATACATCTAGGAGGGAGACAGACACACAGCTTACAAGGCTCTGAACCGACACTGGTGTGGTGCACCCACTGCTTTAGATTACCCATTCACTGAGTGAAAGCGCAGCTCAGACATTATTTAGGAATAAAAGAGGGGGAAAGCAATATCCAGCTCCATTGCAACAAACATTATTACACCGGCTCCAGTGACCAGGTGATGTTACCAGAGTTCTCTCCTCTCTCGTCTGTCCTCTGGTCTAAAAAAGGGGGAAATGCCAGCTCTCTGGGGAAGGTAAGAGTTCACAACAAAGAGATGGGCTTCAGTGATCTAAAAGAGGGATACTGCCACTGGAAGAACGAAGACAAAGTGTGGCTGCTAAGGAGGAGAGCCTAAATCCTGACACATGTCATGATTTCTTCTGAAAAATAGCAATATATATTGTCATAAATCTAGATCAGACTTCTCTCTTCTTTGTGAGGTAACTGATTTAATTACAGCTCAAAAATAAAATAAAATAAAGCAAACATCCACACCCCAAAAAAGGAGAGAGAACAGAGGGAAGAAGTGAAGAACATCTTTTCTTTTTGCTCAGAAGGAAAATATTGTTTAGAATTGAATATTTAGAAGCACAGACTCTCAGCCCCATTGGAAAGTAACAAATTATTTCTAGGTCCCAGATTAGCTGCTGAATAAAATGCAGCTGTTGGAAAGACAGCTCATAAAACCTCAGGGAGCCTCCTACCAAAATCTGATAACTCTAAAAACCAAAAATTTAAGAAATAACTCATCCTGAAGCAAAACTAACTAGACCTCATTTGGTGGCAAAATGTGACATGAACTACATACTACATAAAATCACTGGTCATCTATTTAATCCCTCTTGGTGTGAATATTCTTACATGTCACTGCCAAAATGAGTATATGAGGTGCTGCCCCCAGACCTCTTTGAGGGTGTTAAATACATGAGCCATACCTTTCTTTTTAAAAAGTTTTTGAATTTTAAAACACATCTGGCCTACGTAAGGGGAAAATGATTACGGACCTGCAAAAGACATGAGACCCTTATAAAGTTTACCAAAGGTCTGAGCAAGTCATATTTCCTCTGGTTGTTGCAATCCAACCAGCTTTCTGCCTGTCAGACTGCAGCACTATTTGGCAACACTGTTAGAAATGGGAAATCTATTATACAAGGTCACAAGGACATGTTAAATTCTGGTTTCCTACCTTCACATATTCCAGAGTTGGGTCCAGAAGATGTGGATCTCTGAAAAGAGAAAACAGAAATATGAGAACAATTGGGAACAACACATTCTTATATTGAATAAAATGTGTTCAACATTACTTCACCCTATTCATTTAAGTTATTAAGCTGGACCCCCACCTCTGAGATGATACTCACAAGAGACAGATCTGGAAGTCAGAACACAGAGGCAGATTATTTTCATGGAGATGGGAGAATAATGTCATGACCTCAGTCCAGAAGTGCCACATGCTTTCCTGTGAAATTCAGGCCTGAGAATGTTAGGCTACTTACGTGTAGCAATTCCAATTTCACTCCAAAATAAAAACTAGCCTTAAAGTTTGAAGCAAAGGGCTCCAAAGAGGCAAAGGTGAGAGCAGGGCAGAACTGGATGCCAGAACATGTAGCCCTGGCATCATCTAGGTTAATATCCAAACAGCTGACACACTGGGCCCACTCCGACAGTAGAGCGGAGACTCAGGTAGGTGGAGCATCAGCCCAAATGGACAGTGTGTGGATGAGGGAAGGAAGGGAGCCTTGTACCTAGTTCTGCTTTTCAATCACACCTTTCTCATCACTGGATCAGCCCACACACTTCTGGTGTAAACCTGGGCAATTCATTCTAATTTTCTTTGTTGGCCAGTGTTCTCTCCCATTTAGGGTCTGGTCTTATGTGTACTATAATAATACATCAGAATTAATTAGACAATCACAAGTACACAGCAGTGGGTGTCACTGAGGAGGTAACTTATTACAGAAAATGGAACGAAGATCTGACCATGACAACAGAAGAAGGAGACAGCTGGCAGGATTACAGTGAGCTGGTCCTCATGATGTAGAAAGACAGCTGTTGTCAGAGACTTCAACTTCAAAAAACTCAACACCCCCCCTATAGAAATGAGACCATTTAAAAAGGATAGAACTATACACCCTGACCAAATTGGATTTATCCCAGGAATGCAAGGATGGTTCAACATTCGTAAATCAATAAATGTAATACAACATTATTAACAGGACCAAGGACAAAAACCATATGATCATCTCAATAGATGCAGAAAAAGCATTTGACAAAATCCAACACCCATTCATGATAAAAACCCTACAGAAAATTGGAATAGAAGGTCTTTATCTCAACCTGATTAAGGCTATCTATGAAAA
>NW_004624742.1:3963416-3980311 GCF_000247695.1 Heterocephalus glaber | reverse complement strand
AATTTAAGCAAAAAATAAAATAAAATTTAAAAAATTAAAAGGACAGAACTGCTCTAAAGCCTGAAAGGCTAGGCTCTCTGAAGCAGGAGGGAGGTATCTTAGTATAGCCACCCACCGAAAGGCCTTGTCCATCAGAAAGCAGAGAACGCACTGACAAGCAGACTCCTGGGGAGGTGAGCTCAACCTCCAGCCTGCTGGGACCACTTCTTGGGCTGTAGAGACCACAGCACTCTCCCCTAAACAAGAACACTGAGGCCACTGCACCTTGACCCCACAGGTCAGGCACACAACTGTCTTGTGCTGGAAATGATTCAGCCTCAACACCCTCACACGTTTGACTGTCCACTCATGGCTGCACAGCACAGCACAGAGGCCGGGTGGTGCCCAAGATGTCCCTCTGCATGCAGAGAACGGGTTCTGAAATGCATCCCTTGGTAGGGCTAAGGGATCCCGAAACGGCTTAAATGAATAGTCCCTGGGTGCACTCCCGTCAAAGAGGGGTATGAGTCTACTTTTCAAAGCCCTCACAGGAGGCAAACTACCTGCAGGCTGGTGCATGTCATCAGGCAGCATGAATCAGTCTGCCGTGACAGGGCACCCTCCCTACAGGCCTCAGCTCAGGGCAGCAGCCTGGACAGTGTGCTGATGTCATGAGGCTTGGTTCTGTGGAACCATCCTCTCAGTACTGAAAACTGCCAGCAGCATTTCAGCTGTGCTTCTCCTTTAAACCTCCAGACCTTGATTTTCTACTGAATTAACATTTTAGGCTACAGGCCCAGTCTTCTGGCCTTGAGAGTACAGAAAAATGCTGGAACCACTCAAATGCTGTCAATATCATTGTCTTGGTATTTCTGCTTTTACATATATTATAAAATGTATTTTATGTACACATATCCATGCCTTAATGCATGGGTAAAAAGCACTGGCACATACTATCTAAATTGATGGTTCTCAAACTTTTTGGCTTCGGGATCTTTAACACTAAATGATTAAGGACCCCAAAGAGGCTTGGTTTATGGGGGCACTATCTATTGATTACATAGCTAGATCTATTTAAATATTGGTATTAGAAATTAAAACAGCTGGGGATTTAGCTCAGTGGTTTCACCACCTGCTGTGCAATCGCAAGGACCCGAGTTTGATCCCCGTTACCAAAATAAAAAAAGAAATTAAAACAAATTTTCAAAATCTATTAAAATTTCTAAATAATTCATATTTACATAAAAATATTATTAAAAGAGATGCATTTTCATAACAAAAATTTAGTGAGTGCAAATCTTTTTTTTTTTTTCTTTCCAAATCTTTTTCAAGGCTGGCTCAGTAGAAGCCAGCTGAATTCTCATGTCTACTGGATTCAATCTGTTACATGATATGTGCTGGTTGAAATAAATGAAATCTATCCTTGAACAGATATATAATTGGAAAAGGGAGGAGTATTTTAACAGACTTTTAGGTAATTATGAAGATTCTGCTTTGATATCATACCAAAAGTAAAAAAGTGGTACCTTCTTAAAAGGTTAAATTTTAATCTGAATTTAATTTAATCTAAATTTAATCTGAATCTGAAATTTTCTCCCTCCTTCTCTCTCTTCCCTCCCCCCAGGGATTGAACTCAGGGTTTCCAGCAAGCTAGGTAAGTACTCTACCACTGAACTACATCTCCAGCCCTTTTTATTTTATTTTGGAGACAGGGTCTCACTAAGTTGCCTGGGCTGAACTCCAATTTGTGATCCTCCTCCCTGCCTCAGGCACCCAAGTAGCTGGGATTATAGGCATAGGTGACCATGTCTTACTTGTAACTGTGTCTTTTATTCTTGCACTTTGAATGATCCTTTATCCATGTGTCATTCGTAACTAGTACTCTGGAACCTATTGGTTTACCGAGTTATATAAACCTCCCAGATTTGATTCATTTCAACATTATATTTTAAAAAGTTAAATGGGTAGAGCACTTGCCTAGTCCATGTGTGGCCCCAATACCAAAAGCATGGTTCAATCCTCAATCCCAACCTCCCCCGCAAAAAAGCAAGCCAAAAACCACTCTCACACTTATTAATATCACCACTGATCTAAGTACAGAAGTTATTATGTATTAGAAACTGTCAAGTTCATGGTAGAGAATAAGGTTTTCCAAAATTCTAATTTTTGCTTCATCTTTTGGGAAATGATGTCAAATACCAAAACCATATTGACAGGATTTGTGATTAAACTCTTTTTTAAAGTACTGCTCCTGTCGTTATTTTAGTAATTTTCTTTGGAATTATGCTATGATCTTTGCCCTTCCCACCAGATTTGACTGTAAAATCCTTTTCCTTTTATCTTCTGAAAGCTGAACTCTTCTCCTCTTCATGTTAAAATGCACATGAAAACTCTCTGCTGGCCTAGTTTGAAGGCTATGCCTCACCCTCTCTTGGGATGCAGGGGTGGGTCCCATGTCCACACTCAAAGAAGAGATCATCTCAAGTGACAGTTATTTTCTGTCTTCAGTAAATATGGAAAAAGATGTGTAAGACTTGAGATGTAATAAAATTAAATTAAAATTGTTAAAGATTTAAAATATCTATCTCATAATCTATATATAATGGGATATTATTTAATCCTGAAAAAAGAATAAGATCTTGCCATTTGTCATACATGGATGAGCTTTAGGCCAAACACAGGAAGAAAATTATACCATATCTCACTTTTTTGTGGACTCTAAAAAGTTCAAATATACAAAGATAGAGAACAAAATAGTGATTACCAAGAGTTGGTGGAGGGAGGGAATGGGGAGACATAGGTCAGAGGATACAAAGTAGCACATATATAGAATGAGTCAATCTAGAGATCTTAGGTACAACACCAGGCTTATAGATAATAAAATGATATTGTATCTGGGATCCATGCCAAATGAGTAGATTTTAGCTATCCTTGCCTCAAAAGCAAAAAAAAAAAAAAGGGTAACTATGTGAGATAATGGCTATGTTAATTTGCATGACTACAGTATCCCATAATGTCATATTGCATATCTTAAATATACACAACGAAAATTATTTTAATAGAAGTACAGTCAAGTCTTCAGTGACCTCTTTCTCATGGTGTCTATCACTTTTCTTCACTTCTCACTGATCCCTGGCCCACACACTAGGGGTATAGGATTTGGTACAAATATGCTTGCTCTTTGTCCTTCAAAAATCTTACCTGTTGTTGAATGATCCAACAAATTTACAGCATGTCATTTCCTCACCAGCTTGAACTTGTTCTCACTCTACCTTCATTTACCTTAGTTTCACTTTTAACAGCTGTGACACATATCACACAACACCTTCTGCACCCAGCAGAGTTAATGTCCTTAGAACTAATTAAAATCAAGCACAGGGCTGGGGATTTAGCTTAGTGGCACCACCGCCTGCCTTGCAAGCACAAGGTCCTGAGTTCAATCCCCGGTACCAAAATAAATAAATTTTAAAAAAGAAAATAAAATCAAGCACAAACTCACCAAACACCATGGAAGGAAGCATTGTGATAGCTGAGATCAAGATAATCACCAAACCCTTGGATAGGGTTTGTCCTGCTTACTTACAACACTCCTAAGTTGGGAGTGAAAGGTCTTCAATGTTTCTCATCCTGAACTAATAAGCTGGAATTTTAATTATGCATAAAAGAGGACCTCAAGCAAATGCTTTAAAAGAATAGCCTACCCAAGCATGGTAGTGGACACCTATAATTCCAGCTATCCAGGAGGCTGAGGCAAGAGGATGACAAGTTTGAGAGCAAGTACAAGTTTGGGATATATAGCAAATCCCTGTCTCAAAAAAAAAGTACACTATATACTTGACTAATACCATAGTGTAAGAATACAGTAATAGCTTGGTTCATGAATGCTTTTGTTTGCAAACAATTCTGTTCACAAACAAAAGCATTCAGCAAAATTTTGCTTCTGTTCTCAAACCCCACATCAAGTGACAAACAGAACCACGGCCATCTTCCCCACACAAACACAAATGAAAATACAAGAGGGTGTTCTGAGGCAGGGCCAAGGGAAGTACATCTCTGAGAGGGCCACCATAGCCAGCACTGCCTCAGGACCCACCAAGACCCAGCACCTGGCCAGTGCTGCTATGCATCCCCATTCCCAGGAGAGTGTGGGGCTTAGCCTCAGGGCCAGCCCAGGGAGTATTCATGTGCATCTCTGGAGATGAGGGGAGAGAAACATTTCAGTTTTCAGAAGGTGAAAGGAAAAGGATTTTATATACCCAGATCCAGAGAAAAGGGCAGATCCTAGGCAACATGTGTTCTGCCTGAAAACAAAGCCATAATCATAAAGCATGACTTTATTTGTTTGTGATATGCAGAATAGAAGAGCTGGTCTGAGGAATGCTATAATTAAATTACATCTGGATTTCAGTGATGACACTGAGAAATCATGGTATCACTATGACTGAACAACTTATAGGAAACTCAAGTTATTCAGTATTCATTAAGGTAGGCAACTTTAAAAATGAGCAATCAGCATCCCCCCCTCCCCGCCATGAAAAATCTAGAGTACAGATAGGTCCTTATGGATCGATGAAGTCCTCAACTCAGCTCCCTGCTGTCACACTATTATGATGCCTCATGGCACACTGACCACTAGTAAATGAAGAAAAGCCAGCAGGGCCAGTTTGTAGGACAGCCTGGCTGGCTGAGGGGTCATGTACACAGGCGATGATGAGCTGTGTGAACCCAGGTTCAGCTCACCACATGAATACAGCCCCTCTGTGTGTCAGTTTTCTCTGTAACATGGTAATAACACTACCAAAGAGAAGGTAGAGAAGAGTTGACCAAACTTAACTGCAAAATAGCAGGATGAAGGTATCAAAGATACTCTTGGGATCCCAAGTTACACAGATAGAAGATTAGAATCCAGAATAAAAGAATAAAAGTGTTAAGAGCCACTTGCCAACACACATTTGGAAATATTCACTTAAACCTTGAAGGTGAATAAAACAGGAATAAATAGAACATTGGCTCACCAGGACAGGCCCAGAAAACCAGGAGCCAGGAGCAGGGAGAGGGACCTGTGAATACAGCACAGGTAAGAACTGAAAGAAAGAGGCACATTTAGCCTGGAAAGGCAGGCTTCCTGAGAAGGAGGACATAGACGCAGATACCTAACAGCTTAAGGTCTCTGCATGGAAGAACAAGCAAACACTCTCTCTAGATGGCGCTTGAGTGGACTATGGTGAGGAACTTAGACAAGGATGTAGGTGGAGCCATAGGAAGATTTCAGGCTCACTTGAGGAAATGCCTGCCAGCAAATGTGGCTCTCAGGAGTACTGGCTGAAGGACTCAATTAGATATACAGCTAGCATTCAACAGTGGCTGTGAAAAGGCACAGATAAGTGACCACCACTCGAGCCTCATCCCTGTCTGCACATGAAAGTTGAAGCTAAGAGAAGCCATACTGTGTTCAGGAAACTTGAACAAATCTTCCCAGCTGTGACAACATTGATCTCACGAGGATCTCACGGGGACTGTGGGAAACATCAATCCCCCATATTAGCATCTTAGTCTGTACTTCTCAGGAAGTAAGACTTAAAAAGGAAACTCAGCCAAATCACTTGGAGAATCTTCTGAGAAGATATGGGCACCCCACATGGAATTTTTTTCTTTTTCCTCATTTGAAAGGGCTGGAGAACAGAGAAAAGGATAAAACCATAGTCCGTCTCAGCCCTGGTCAGATGAACTCTGCAAGGTCCACTGAGGGAGCCCGTCCATCCTGTTCTGAGGGCAGATCCTGGCAACAGGGCTCAGGAAGGTCTCCCCTCACCCTTTTTAGGGAGACAAGGGAGGGAATAAAGGAGAGAGCTATAGCCAAATTAGTGTTAGAAATTCAAACGCTTCTAAAACCAATGTCTTGAACCAAGTTTAACTGATACTTAAATGCAGATGGCTATGTGTCCTTCTTTCTTAGCCAGCCACTGAATCCCAGCTCAGGAGAAAGGAGACAGTTGCCTCATACATACACTCTTCCCAGTGAGCCAGAAGGCGTAGCAGTTGGCCAGAAAACTCTGCCTCTAACTTGAAACAGAATATCCAATTATTCATACAAGACTACAACACACAGTTCTTGAACCACAGATTTATATTCTCCAAGAGAGATCATTGGAAAACAAACAGAAAAACTTGGCAATATAAATGAAAAGTGTTTTTAAAGTAATTTTTTTGGCTTATGCCAATTGTGAATCCCCACCCATAACTCCACAGTGTGGGAATCTCTATTTGCAACTGGGGTTCTGACAGGCACCACGGCTCCTCCTAGCAGGCGGGCCTGTTGCCCACTGCAATGGTCAACTAGGGACGCAGCAGGGTGAAACCCAACTCTCTCGTTATTTTATTTTTAAATTTATTAAGTTTTAATTAACATCACTGTGTCTACTCTGATTAAGCCATTCTTTACAGTGTTCCACTTTTTAATTCAAACTCTAGGAAACTGGCTGAGGGTTACAGAAATGATACATTTACTAGTTTCTCATCAGTAACCATACTGATAATTTCCTCCCTCTTAAAAGGACTTTGATCTGTAAGCGTTTGCTATTTTGAGTTAAAGAGATTCTCCTCTTAAGCAAGATCATACTAACAACAGACCTTTTCCAAGTGGTTGGAATACAGATGGGGAATAAGTTTTCTGAGTCTGTCTTAAATTACAGAATGTCTTAAGATGAATCATTGTTTACATCTTTAAATATAGAATAATCTAGTGGAGAACAGTGTTGCCAAACAAATGTCCTTTTGGATATAACAAAAAGGGGAATCATTTGTAGTAAGATCATTATTTCATACAATGGAGGAATGAGAGAAATAAGATCCAATTATTCCAGACTGAGTAGGATAAAGGCTTCCCTTAAACTCCACGTATACTGGCAGCGTCCAGAGTGGCACACCACTGTGTGCACAGGGTAGCATTGGAATCCATTCGCTGCATAGTATATTTACTTGTACTTACACAGGTCTCTCCCTCTAAGAGACAACTCTACAAGAATAATGTGTCTGCTACATGCTGAGCACCTCCCACAGTTCCTGCACTCCTCCCACCAATAGCAAGCATCTGCAGCGTGCCACACATGAAGCAAAGTGACCAAAACACAGGAACCAGAGTTAAATCCTTCCTTCCAGTAGGTAATAGGCAAGTGGGAAAGAGAGATCAATAGACCCAACTCTGCTCCAGCTAGTGAGAGGGATCAGTGATAGGGAAAAGCTACGGAGGGCCCTCAGGCAACACTTGGGCTAAGTTTTAAACCATGACTGGGACTTGTAATGACAGAGCAGACATGGGTAGGTGGGATGATAAAACACTCCAATGAGAGAAGTCCAGGCAGAGACATGGGACATGAGACACCATGGCACATTTGGGGAAGTGCTAGCTGTTCAAGAATTAGCACTCCTGGGCCAGGGAGGTAGCTCAGAGGCACAGCGCCTGCCTGGCAAGTGCAAGGTGCTGAGTTTGAACCCCAGTACCAAGCCCACCCCCTCCCCCAAAAAACAGTTAGTACTCCTTAGTCAAGGCCACCACACCTCTTGCTGGTCATCTGTAGAATTCTCCTCAGCCTCTCACCAGATCTGCAATCTGCTCTCCACACAGCAGCAGAGTGGTCCTTACTCAGACCATGTCCTCCCCTGCTTGGGATCCTAGGACTGCTCCCACATCCTCAGGACAAAATCGTCCATGATATTGTGTCCTACAAGCCTGGCTGTCATGTATCAGCCAGGTTTCCAACGTCAAGGCGGTAGCAGAATTCAAAAAACAGCCTCCAGGATCCTTTCCCCCGGCTATTCAAACAAACACTAATCTAGGTTCTGCCATGAAGGGATCTTGCAGATGGAAGGAAGGTCCTGTCAGGCAGTGGTAACTGAGGCCAACGGAGGCAACATAGTGACACCCTCGCTCAAAAGAAGAAAAAAGGAATTAATATCCCAAGACAGTTCACACTGTACTACAATGATTACCCAGATGGCCCTGACCTGAAATAGGTGGGAGGTTTGAGGTGAGGGACCATGCTGTTGGTGCGATATTATGACAGGGCCTATGAAAAGGCCTGTGGCACAGAACTGCAAATGGTCTCTAGGAGATGGGAGCAGACACTGGCCAACAGCCAGAAATAGATGTCATTTCTGACTGAAAGGAACTGAACTCTGCAACGACCCGAATGAATATGAAAGCAAATTCTTCCACAGAGCCTCAGATGAGAAGGCGGCTGGCTGACATCTTGAGTGTGACACCTTGAACCCAAACCCTAGCTGAGCTACACCAGATTTTCAACCTACAGAAACTAGGAAGTAATAAATGAGTGTGAAGTCACTAAGTTTTTGTTACTTAGCAAAAGAAAATTAATATACTTATTGCTCTTCCATTGTCTCATCTCAGCCACGGTGACTTCTCTTTCTGTTGCTCCCAACAGGCCAAGCCTGCCCCTGCCTGTGTGCCTGGGCACTGCTTACTCATTTGGCCTGAATATCCTTCCCTCACATACCCACAGGCTCACTCCCTCACAGCATTCCAATCTCTGCTCAAATATCTCTTCAGAAGCCTTCCTCAGCCCTCCTCGCTAAGTTAACACTGCCATTGTCCTCGATCCCCTTCTCTGGCTTTTTTGTTTTCCACATTGTCTAATATATTAGATGTTATTTGCTCAGTGTCTACTGGAGTCCAGTCTTCCAAGGGTGGGATTTTATCTGCTTTATTCACCTTGGCACTTGGTGTACCGCAGTTGCCCAGTAAAGCATCAACTGAAATAACAGGAGAGCAACTACCAGAAGAACAGGGTGAAGACAGCAGAGTGGTGAGGAGTGCAACTAAAGATACTCATGAAAGAAGACTTCCACAACGGCTTCAGAAAGTGGCAAGGACAAAGAAATAAGTGTATGTGAAGAGAGGGTACAGTGAGAAGGTTTAACAACATATCTTACTACAATACATTTTTCAATCACATCAAGTCCATTGTTGAAGTCATAAGAAATAGAAATTCTCAAGAAATACACATAATATACAAAATAGATATGGAATAAGAAAACAACTGAGGCGCACAAAGCATCAACAACAACAAAAGAAAGGCGGGGGAGGGGGGGTAGTGGGAAGGATCCATCTAAGGGAACAGCCCACCTGCTCTGCATGACATCTGAACCTCAGAAGACGGCCATCCCACCCCAAAGAAGACAGGATGTGCTAGGAGCAAAACAAAACACACTCTAGCAAAGGGGACTAAAAATGAAACTGTTTCTGCTGTAAATGGTGATGGAAAAAAATAACGGCAGTAATAATAGTCTCATCTAATAACTTGTGACCACAAGTCAGCTTCATGTTGACTGGGATTCAAATCACCGTTATCTGCTTTGACAGAGAAATCCAAAACTGAGAAATAAAAGTATCTGGGTTAGTGGTGCCCATTAGTAACGTAACAAGGCAAACTCTTTTTGGAGGAAATTTTTCTCAACAGAATGCTGTTCAGGATATCTACAAATTTAATTAAATATAAATTTCCTTTCAGAAATAACCACATAAACTGGGAAACAAGCCCCAGTGAGCAAAAGTCAGGAAAAACTACAATAGACCGAGATTCCCCAAAGACTTCAAATATTGGAATACCAGGTTTAGGCTATAAAAACAATAATAGTGTATGATACAATTCTTTTTTTCAGTGCTAAAGATTGAGCTCTCTCAACTTCTATGAGATCAACTTTTCAAATTTCCACATATAAGTGAGATCCCGCAGTGTCTTTCTGTGCCTGGCTTATTTCATCTTAGCCATTTTTATGTGCACTGCTTACCAGGGTTAATACCATCTTACAAAACTGATACTCTACCTTTAAACGACTCTTCATTCTTCCCTCTACCCAGCAGGATGGTAACACCATTGTACCTGCTGTCTCTATGGATTTAACTCCTCTAGGTACTGCATGTAAGTGGACTCATACACTACATGCCCTTTTATGACTGGCTCATTTCACTTAATGTAATGCCTTTAAGGTTAAACTGTGTTATGGCATGTCAGAATTTTCTTCCTTTTTAAGACTAAATAATATTCCATCATATGTTTATACCACATTTTGATGGATGCTAGGGTTGTGTCTGCCTTTCGGCTTTTGTGACTAATGCTTCTACGAACATGAACACACAAATCAGTCTTCCCCCCATCCCCCGTCCCCCCACCCCATCTGTGTCTGTGTCTCTGTCTTCCCCACCCCCATCCTTTCTCTCCCCCTCTCTTTCATATCCCCTGCGCTTTTACTCTGTTTCTTTTTGAAACAGGGTCTCCTGATGGGAAGATGACTAATACAAGCATTGTTTACTTTTTGTCTTAAGAAGTAACATAAAGGTATTTTAAAAGTAACCACTAGATGAACAGTAGAGAATTTTAAAAAACATAATTCAGGGCCAGGGATGTAGCTCAGCGGCACAGCACCTGTTTGGCAAGCAGGAGGCCCTGAGTTCAATTCCCAGTGTCAAAAAAACCCCCCCAAAACCCGCGTATAAAAATAAGGCAGTAATTAAAAACCCATAGATTTAAAAAAATATGCACAACATAGAATTACAGAATAAGAAGCAGGTATAAACCCAAATATATTACTAAACACAATCATTGTAACTAGGTAAAACTCACAATTAAAAATCAGATTTTCAGAACATAGGATCCAGTACAAGCAGGACCCAGTTAAAGTGGTATTTTGAAGGAAATATAGCCCTAAATGCTTGGTTTTAGATTTCTTTTGTTGTTGTTGTTACTTGTTTTGTTTTTTGAGACAGGTTCTCACTGTAGTTCAGGCTGGCCTTGAACTCGAGGTGATCCTTCTGCCTCAGCCTTCCAAGGATTACAGGCCTGCACCACCACACCTGGCTAAATGCGTGGTTTTAGAAAAGAAAGAATGGAAATTTATTGAGTTCAGAATAAACAAAGAAAACAGTAAAAATTGATCAGGAATTAAATATAAAACAATCTGGAGGGGTGCAGGGGGAGAAGGCACAGAACACTATGGAAATGGAAAAGGGGCATAATCACAGACAGAGGTATGCAATGAGACAATCTCAGGGGCTAGAGATGTAGCACCTGCCCAGCATGCTTGGGGCCCTGAGCTTGAGCCCCCTAAATTAAATGAATAAATGAATATACTATGAATATTTTATGTCAATAAATTTGAAAGCTTACAAAAATAAATTCGTAGAAAAATAACACTAAAGCAGACTTTAAGAAGAAAGAGAAAATCAAAATAGTCCTATAATCATTAAAAAATGGAATTAATAGTTCAATAACTTCCCATAAAGAATACATCAGGCCTAAATAGTTTTTACTGTCTAGCAAGTTCTGCTAAGTTTTGGAGTTACTTGAAAATTACATAAACTCAAAGACTTGAAAAACAAGATATTATTACTTTGGTACCAAAAGCTAACAAAGTCAGTGAAAGAAAGGAAAAGAATAGGCCAATCTCACAGGTGAATAGACATATAAAAATCCTAAATAAAATATTGACAAACCAAATCCAAGAATGTATAAAAATTCATTGCACTTAAAGGTTTACTCTAAAAAAAGAGCCAGTTTAACATGAGAATATGTATTAAAACAACTCATCACACTGACAGATTAAAGGACAAATAATTTGGGCCCTCTAATTGATGAGGGAAAGATCATTTTTAAAAGTCATCTTTTCAATCATCTCTGAGGTAAAAAGTTTAAACTAAAAATAGAAGAGAACGTCTTTAACTTGACAAAGAGTATCTACCCAAAACCTCAGCAAGCATCATTCTGAATGGTGAAATAATAGATCCATTAGTAAAACCAGTCAATCAATCAGAAATAAGAAACACTTTGTTTATCACTGTCCTGCAAGTTTTAGTGAATATAATTAAATAAGCAAAAGAAATAAACAGTATTTACCACAGACAAAGGGAGAACAAAACTGTTACTATTCCCAAATGATGACTGTTTGTGTATAGAATACACAAAGACTCTATACAGAGACGGTAAAGAAGTAGGCATGGTTCATGAATATGAAGCACCATGCAAAAATCTTAGAATTAAAACTTCCTGATGCTAGGAACTAGAAGGCTTATAAGTTTGGGGTGGAGTTCTTGCTTTGTGGATGTTCATTCACCACTTTTAACTCATTCCTAACACTTAGTTGAATGCAACATAAGACTTAAACTGAGTGTGACCACTAGGCTGAGTCTCTGTTTACCTGAAAGTCAGGGGCCAAGGAGGAACACTTTAGCCTTAGGGTCCACTTTTAACTAATCAACACACCAGGATTGGTTGCACAATCAGGAAAGGTGAACAACGGATCAGGGCAAAGGGGTGGGGGTCCTGGAGGCTTCAGTGCGCTTGCATACGGATGTAGGCTCAGAATTTAAGCCTTCACCTCTTGTTCCCCAGCACGAAACTCTGTCAACACCTCAAAATCTTGCTTGGGGAAAAAAGGAGACAGAACAGAAGGAAGGAAGAGATAGCAATAGGCAAATCCACTAAGATTTTGCATCTTGATGGGATGAATGTATAGGGAAGCCTACCATTCATTCTCTCTTCCTCTCCTCCCCACCCCGATATATTTTTGAGACAGTCTGGCAATGTAGTCCAGGCTGGCCTTGACCTTATGGTGATCTTCCTGCTTCAGCCTCCTGAATGCTAGGATTACAGGCACATGCCACAACTCCTGGCTCTCTCCTTTGAAATTTTATTAGATGATATCCATGGTTCTAGGCTCTTAGCCATCTCAGCAGCCTCATCTCCTACAAATCCAAACTCCCATATCTCTCCAGCAAATCTAAACTATTTGGAATTCCTGGTATCAACACACCTGGCGACCCCATTATCTTACATTTGTTTCCACCTTCTCTGACCACTCCTTTCCAAAACCATACTCCCAACAACTTAGAATTAGTAACATCTCCTCTCTGCACTCCTCTCCTATGAATTGTAAAACTTCATGAAAGTAGGGCCGGGGATGTAGCTCAGTGGTTCTGCTGCCTGCCTCACAAGTGCAAGGACCCGAGTTTGATCCCTGGTACCAAAAACAAAATTTATGAAAGTAAACAGTCATAACTCAATGTAATGTGTGTTTTCTGCCTATCTCCCTTAATGGACTCCAAGGACAGGGGACAGGGTCCATATTTTATTCACCTTTGCATCTCCAGGGCACAGCTGCTTGATGTTGGTTTGACTGAATGTGTGTGTGTACATGTGTGTGCATGATGTGTGTGTGTCCTCCACTGTACAGAAGACGTAGATCCCAACCCTTCTCTTCCACCACACTCCACAGCTTCACTGAGGGAAGAACACTGTTGAAGACAGAAGGGGAAATAGAAATGTCACTCTTGGGCTGATGGACTTTCTCATTAAGGAGATCATATATCCCAGCCAATGACAGAACTGTAATGGTGTGTTAGCTTTACGTTGCTGTGGCCACATACCTAAGAAAAGCAATTTAGAGGAGGTTTCAGTGCATAGTTGGCTGGTTCTTTTGCTGTCAGCAAAACATCACAGTGGAAGGGTGTGGTGGAACAGAAATGCTCCCTTCATGGCACCCAGGAAGCAGAGAAAGAGGGAAATAACCACAGGGAAAGGGGTCAGGGACTAAAATTAGTTCCCAAGGTCACACCTTATAACCCTCTTCCTTCAACTAGACCCTATTTCCTAAGTTTCCTTTACCTCCCTCCCATCACCATCATCAGAACATAAGCTCATCAATGAATTAATCCACTGATGAAGTTAGAGTCCTCAGGGGTCAAACACCTTTCAAAAGCTCCACTTCTGAACACAAGACTTTTGGAAGACAAAACACCATAACAGATGGCCTCAGACAGAACTCCCTCAGCAACACAGCATCACTGCTGACGGGCACTGCCTGGCTCCTCAGGCCCCTAGGATGCTTTGAAAGTGATACTGACAGGCTGGCTACTCATGCTGAAAATGAATCTCCCTGGGCATGTCTGAAATGCCAGGGAGGGAGTTAAGCAGGCGCCTGGTCAAAAGGACAGCGCTTACCACAGGGCCATTTCCATCTGTTTTACTGCAAAACTGAAAATAAATAGATGCTTAAAACAAGGCTGGCCTCATCAATGAAGTAATGACATCTTGGGGAAAACATCAGCTAGTGTGTGCTCAGATTAACGGGTTACAGGAAGTCCCTGACTTACAAACAAGTTCTGTTCCAGGAGAATATTCGTAAGTCAGATTCATTCATAAGTCTGACAAAGTGAGTCTTAAACACCTTTGATACCAATACGCAATGTAAAACATAAAAAAACTCCACATCACCACTGATTTTCCTCTTGCTTCCAGACACCCTGGGCTCTGACCAAGCACTGTACTGCTGTGCACTATCGCACTGTACAGTGAGCACACAGTAGCATGACTAGGACAATGTCTGGCAGACATGTGAGCTACCTCCAAGATTTGTTCACATCTATCAGTGCGAGGTCTGTTCGTATCTGTGAAAGTTTGCAACTCAAGTGTTCTCAAGTTAGGGATTTAGTTTATTTACAGATGCTGGGATTCTCATTAAGGTTCTAATAAAGAGTTACTTTCTTGTAGACAGGAGTATACTGTCTGAATTTGCCTTTCCTAATTTAAAAAGGTACATGGCTTTAACCACAGGGCATATAACACTCTTAGACATCCAACTTATAAAAATATTATCATTTCTTTGCAAATTAAATGAGAAGAGATTCATTATTGTACATCTCCCAACATATTAAATGATCTTACTTGTTAAAAGTATGCTTCACTAGCAGGTGGCAGGATTAAGGTTGAGCTTTTTAAAATTATTTTCCCAGAGTTAACATGTGACAGGAGAAGTACTCTCATTAGTTACTAACACACAAAAACATTAAGAATATTCCTTAATGATTAAACCAACATATATGCTTCAGAGCAGAGAGAATTCTAGGCAGACACTCATGGCTCTGTGGTAGGGAGCGCATCTTGCATTTCTGAGGTCAGAGCTAAAACAACTCACCAGATGTGAAGTGATCACCAGACATGATCAGCCGTGTGTGACCACCTCCCTGTAAACTTTAATTAATGCTCCTAAAATCACGTTAGAGTCTTTGACAATCATGGTGTAATGCTGACTCATCCTGAAGCTGCAGTTATCCAAATTCTAGAATATTTTCTGCATGTGGTTGTTAAACCAAACCCCATTATCTTCACTTTTTAATGTATGTTTTTGGACTTCAGTGCAAGTCTTTGTCTCTTTCTGGAAAATCTGACCAAATTAGATTTTGTGCATTGGGCTGGAGGCATAGCTCAGTGGTAGAGTACTCAACTAGTACAGAGGAGGCCCTGGGTTCAATCCTTCGCACAGCAAAAAATAAATAAAATGCTAAATATGGAAGGGGTAAATTTTAAAAGAACAAAAATAAATTTGGTGTGTTGTTTCAAAACACCAAGATTCTTCTTTTTACCGCATGTTTATCATTTTGGCATATTAGCTATTCCTTCAAGACTCAAGTCAACTACCTATGAGATCTCTATGCCAATCTTACTGCCTTAATGATTAAACTTGACTAGAATGGGGCTAGTTTGCTTCATGAGCTACCACTGAGTCTGAATCTCTCTCCCCTCAAAGATATTAGCAATGATCAACATTTGCATACAGTACATGCTTTCTCAGCATTCCTCTAAGCTTCCAACCAAGTAACCCCAATGTTAATCTGATATGATTTGCTTTTGGAAAAGCCATGGTGGCTACTAATGGTGGCTACTTTCTTTGCCAAGTACTTCAAAAATCATTGTCCTGGGCTGGGGATTTAGCTCAGTGGTGCTGCGCCTGCCTCGCAAGCACAAGGTCCTGAATTCAATCCCTGGTATGGGAAAAAAAAAAAAAATCATTGTCCTAATAATCCCTTCTAGCATATTTCCTGAAATCAGGGTCAAACTTACAATTTTGCACATTTTATCTCTCTACCAGCCCTTTTCAAAAAGTTAAAAAAATGTATCTATGTGTAGCTCTTTGTTATCCCAATGTTCCCCAAAGTGACAGTGCTGGTTCAATAATTTCAGCCTCATGTTCGCTCAGTCTTCTTGGTCTGTGGCACTGCACTTTACTTGTTCACATTAGAACTTCTTATCATGGCTTCATCTCCTCCAGGCCAGCAATTCTTCCTTCATATCTGTCCTACCCTTTCCAATCAGAAAAGTCATTTCCTGGACAGAAAAAAACACAAGCCGAACAGAAGCCCAGCAGTTTGGTTTCTCTCACATCCTCCTCTTTGGTCTTACTGTTCCAAACATAACTTCTCAAAGCCCTTTTTGTTATCCCTAGCATTTTTCACAATCCTCTGCTCACTCTAGCCTCTGTTTCTTCTGCAGCCCAGAGCCACCCTCTGATGCAATCCTTGGTTGCCATGACCCGACCTTTCTGGGTCTAGGTCCAATGTCAGGAAAGCACATAGGAAGTGGTGTACAGAGAAGGCAAGCCTTGAGCTCAAGCCCATTTAGAAAGTACCAGCTACAATCACCAAGCCAAGGAGAAAGAAGAGCATGACAATGGAAAGATCAAGAAGGTCAGAGGTCAACAAAAGCAGAATTGCTTTTCCAACCAGCAGAATAATACAAAGGGCTATCCTGTGGGTGGGAATTTGGATCAACAGCAAACAAGATGGAGAGAGCAGGTGCTGGTAAGGTCGGGTGATTTAAAATAGACATCCCCGCCTCCATCCCAGGCTCCTAGGGCAGAGAAGGTGAGCCGGTCCCAGCACCCGGAAGGAAGCTCCCCGCCTCCATCCCAGGCTGCTAGGGCAGAGAAGGTGAGCCTCGTGGGCACCAGAAGCACACACCCCCCAGGGGAAATGAGAAAACACATAAGCAAGCCTCAAAAACAGAGTTCCAGATCACCTACAGCAACCCCAAAGGGAAACAAGATGGAACAATCTGATACTCAACCAC
>NW_004624742.1:3918393-3959351 GCF_000247695.1 Heterocephalus glaber | reverse complement strand
AATATGCTTTCTATATCCTTTTAAATTCTGTAAAATCTGTGGTAATGTCTCCTAGATCTTAATATTGTAATTTAAAAAATGTATAACTGATATTGTGTAACAGGAAGAAAAGGTCTAAAAGAGCAGGCGAATAGGGAGGGGTAGGAGAAGGGAAAAAAGGGAAAGGAAAAAATATGGGAAGAGGAAAAAAAATGGAAACAAGGTCTTTGCAAATAGGGAAGGGTGGAGGGGGTGAAGGGAGGGCAAGGGAAGGGGAACAAAAAAAAAGAACCAAGATACTCATGTAATGGTACAAGATCCCAATGATGAGTGTAACTGTATTTTATACTGAAAATGTACCAATAAACTTAATGGGGAAAAAAAATAAAAAATGAAAATAAAATAGACATCCCTTGGGCCGGGGATTTAGCTCAGTGGTTTCACTGCCTGCTGCGCAAGCACAAGGACCTGAGTTCGATCCCCGGTACCCCCCAAAAAATAGACATCCCTTCTCTCAGAGCTCTGAACTCCTTAAATGGACAAAAACCTAGCCTCTCTGTCCAAATCTCCATCACCTGGCACAAATCTGGCATGTGATGTGTGTTCCATATACCAGTGAATCAACTGGCCCTAGTTCATGTCACACTGGGGGATCCTCTAAATAAGTAGGTTTGGGATAGATGTGGTCTTTCATGTACAACTCCAACAGAGGAGTTACCTAGATGGCCCGCAGCCTCTTCATCCTTTGGAACCGGGCTCAGAATGTTGTTTTCAGTTATCCCAAACTGTGTTTCCCTGTTAGAGTGGAGACCATGGGATCTGTATTTATCATTTCCTTCAACTTTGGGAATCTTCCTTCTTATGGTCCACACAGGCTGTAGATGAGAACACATTTCCATCCCTGGGAAGGAGAAATCCTGAGGCCTATTTACTTTTAAAACTCCTGCTTCTTTTTCTTCCAGAGCAAATTCTTGCCTCTATGAGTGAGGTTCTATCTCATCTGAAAATACAGCAATATCTGATTAATGTGTTCATGAACACAGTCAAAACAGAAATTATACTGCCTTTTCTCTAATCATGCTAAAACAGCACCATTTAAATATTTTGCACATTACACTACAGTGAGTCTTCATAGAAATGCAAAGCTGATGCAGAGTGGTTCTGGTTGATAACATGACCCGGGCACGGGTTAACCTGTACTCAGAAGAACTCTAGTGGCAACATTAAGCTAAATCTTAACTTAGCATCAGTCAAACCAAACAGCGTAAGAACAAGAAAAATAGAATCAAAGCCAGTAAGTTTCCTGGAAACAGAGGGTCTGGCATCAGGGAACCATCAACCTTCAGGCAGTCTAAGCTCAAACACCGCACTTTTGATAGAAGCAGACGCTCTGTTTGGCTGGTATCTCTCTGCTTGTCCCTTGCTCCCACCATCTATGTACCCACCCCCAACATTCCCCATCCCCTTCTAAAAAAGTGTTTGTTAAAGTTTCTTCTAATTAATTTAAAGGCAGAATAAAAGCACTAAGGTTTTGATATAATATCCTCAAGGCCTCAAAAAGCAAGTGCCTTAAGGGCCAGGGATTTAGCTCAGTGGTTCTGCTGCCTGCCTCGAAAGTGCAAGGACCCGAGTTTGATCCCTGGTACCCAACAAAAGAAAAAAAAAAGCAAGTGCCTCAGCCAACCAGATACAAGGACATCTGCCCTTGCCTCCCATAGCAAGCACCTGTTCCCAACATACTGCCCACCTAAGCTTTGGAAAAGCAAATGTCCCCTCAGGCCAAAATCTGACTATCTCCTGTAGCGTTCATATACCTCCTCTGTGTGTAGTGCCATCATAGACCCACTGGGACCCACTAGGGAAATATGATCATCATGCTGCTGACACAGGCCCACAGGCAGGGTGGCCTTGGAGACATGTCTGCTTATCCAAAAATGTTTAAATCAGTTAAGGAAAAAAATGTGCTTTGTTTTCTTACAAGCTCAAAAGATGAGATCTTTCCTACTGAGTTTTTTCTATCATCTTTAAAAAAACAAAACAAGACCAAAACTTCCTTGGGATACAAACCCTGCCCAGGTCTTGCCTCATTTTTCTGCTCCCAAACTTTCAGTTGCTAATCCTACAATGGATCAAGCTGAGAATTGCCAGAGCTTTCACCCTTCCCTATTCCCAAGTCTCTCCCTGAGTGACATATCTGCTTTCATGGTTTTAATCTCATTCCTGTGTAGACTCCTTAGCAAACTTTTGTCTGTCTGTCTCTCTCTGTCTCTCTCTCTCCTCTCTCTCTCCCCCTCCTCCTCTCATTTTTGTTTTGTGAGACACAGTCATGCTAAATTGCTCAGGCTGGGTTCAAACTTGTAATCCTCCTGGCTCAGCCTCCAGTGTGCTGGGATTACAGGTGTATGCCACCCTAACAGCTGACTCCTAACCTTTTACCTTTCAGACAGGATCTCTCTCTAGAGCTCCAGGCTCATAATACAAAGCTGGTTAGAATCTGCGTTGAGACACACATGCATCTCAAACTGTGCACATCCTAAACAGAGGTCTGCATTCTCAGAGATCAACAGTCAATCCTCCCCCAAGGAAAGCAACCAACCAAACTAATAAATCCTTGGTTCTTTCTCAATCTTCAAATCTCAGTAAATGGCCCCACCCCACACACACCCAGCTGCCAGAGCCAGGCCTGACTGTTCCTCTTCCTCACTCCCCCATACCCACCCTTGGTACATTTGGTAAACTCTACCTGCAAAATGTATCTTGAATCCACCCACTTTGTCTGCTCTGTCATCACCAAAGAACAGACACCCTACCTGTTCCCTGTGCTTTTACAACCACCTCTTGGTGCTTCCTGACCCTTTTCCCAATCAGTCAGTCCTCCACAGAGAGATGAAATAATCTTCTAAAACTCTAAACTGATCATGCCATCCCTTTTAAAACCTTGTAAAGGTTTCCATTTGCTTGACAGAGAAAATCCAAACTCCTTACTTAGGTCTAGACCAGTGCTGTCCAAAACAAAAACAATGTAAGGTAATTTAAAATTTTCTAGTGGCCAACTAAAAATGAGAAAAAAATAGGTGAAGTTAATTTTAATATCTTATTTAGCCTATTTCAAAGATATCATTTCAACACATAGTAACATAACAATTAACATAATATCTTATATTCTCTTTATATATCTTCAAAAGTCTCCTCCCCCAATCTAAGTAAGTCAGGAACCTCTGGTAGTATCTTCCTCATATCTCACTTTGTACTTATGTATCAATGCATTTGTCCCAGGGTTCCCTAACCTGAGAGATCCCTAAGGACAGGGGCCACATCTATTTCATTCTCCAGTGGGTACCTGGTACCCAGTACAATGCCTGGCACAAAACCAGCTTAATAAAGATGCATTGTAGAATGAACAGAAAAGATAGTGACATTCAGTACAAGAACAAACAGGCAGGGGCTGGGCCAACATACTGAAGACAGGCAAGCTCTGCTTTGTGAATTAATATAATGGCACACTGATAGTTTAGGACCCTGTGCGGTTGTTGTACCAGTAAACTCTGAGTGTTGGCCAAGATGCATTGCTGTAGTGCAGACCCAGATAAAGGGATTCTAGCCAGACTCTATGGGAAACTTTCTCCCACGGAAGATACAGGCATTGAACGTGATCTCAGGTTACACAGGAGGATTAGAAGCCTCCCAGCTTCTGCCTTCCAGGAACCAGTCTGAGACCCTCCTCCATGCTGGCTTCTGTGTTAGACACCTTCACATGTGCTTGTGCAGTAATACCTGTCACAGACACTTTTGTTTGCAAACAATTCAGTTTGTAAACAAAAATGTTCAGCAAAATTTTGCTTCTGTTTGCAAACTCCACACTGGGTGACAAACATGACCATGGCCATCTTCCAGCCATCTTCCCCGAAATTGTAAAACAAATTAAGTTCATAAACTGAGGCACCTCTCTGTATTTGCTCTTTTGAGCCACGTTCTGAGGTTATGGAGATTCAGAAAGGTAAAATAACTTACCCAAGGTTACAAAGCTACGTCTGGTTCAAATCAGCAGGAGGTCACTAGCAGCTCTGATAGCCATGGCTATATCAACATCTCAGCAATGTTCCTCATGACCTTCAGGATCAGGTGACCCAGCAGAGTTGAGCAGCAGGGGGTTAAATTGCTGGTGACCAGTTAGGAGTAAGAGCAAGCACATGACCTGCTCACTCAGACTCCCAGAAGGTGAACCAGGTTCAGGTATAAAGGTCAGAGTGTTGACAAATGGTGGAGCCTTCATATTTCATGATCAGTTAATTTTTGCAGCACTTCTCGGGGGGGTTATTTTTACCCCCATTTTATAGTTTAGAATTTGCCCAGGTCACACACTTAAAATAAGCAGCAAAAAAAGGATCTGAACTGGGACTTCTGGATTACTTGTCCCATGTTTTTTTTCTCCTCTTCACAGAAATAATTCTACTTTTGGTGCTGTATTTTCAGGTACATCTGGAAATATACATGGTGGAGGCTGCATAAAGGGTAGGGAGACTATGGATGGTTTCTCAGATCTCTGTAACTTAAAAATAATAGCATGATTCTTCAAACAAGACCATATGTGCTTGTTTGTGAAGAGAGACCTGGACATTTTGCCTCCACTCCTATAGCTAATCTCTTGGGGACAGACCAGGTGGTAATCATCACAAACAGCAGGTGACCTGAGTGTCTTTTGGCCATGTGACTCAAGCCAGTCTGGCTACTCAGTCCAAGCCCCCTGAGGACAATCTCCTTCCAGTCAGCAACAGCAAATAGGACTTCTCCAGCATGTATATTCTGGCCCAACTGGGCTTCCAAATCCACATGTGACAAGAACATGGGTAATAATTTGTAACTGCTTAACACTTTTTGTTTACGATATTATTTAACATATACTGGGGGGTGTGAACAAATCAGAAGACTTAAAACCTGACCTTTCCCAAATAGCATGTGGGAGGCCTGAGAAAACATGAGTTAAAGCAGATCTCTTCTGCGGGGAGGGGCAGACATGCTCAGCAGGCTCTACTCAACAAGGACAGCATTGTATAATTTGCCGATCATTTTCCTCACTGCGGTTTGCAATCAGTTTTTTGTGTTTTTTTTTAATTCCTTGGTTTCCCCCAGAAGAACAGCTGAGAATGCACAGATCCCAGCTTTTGGTTCAAATCATCCTTGTCAGTAGAGGATTTAGGGCTACCATCAGGCAGCTGGTAGACCTGCAAGCATTTCCTACTCTCTGGGCTCCTGCAAGACACAGGGGGTCTGCTCATCTCTGACCCAGCTGCTCCTGGCCTTAGTATACCAGAGGCCACGAGAGCCAGGACATGTACCATTCCTCAGAACTCACTAACTCATCCACAACAGCTGCATTCAAACATTTCCAAATATCAGTAAAACTCAACTTGCAATTTAAAAAACAAAATAAAATTCCAACCCATGGACTGCTACTTTCTAAAGACATTCTTGAACTCGGAGCTATTAAAAAGCCATTGACACTCTGCTAACCCAGTAAATACACCTTCTCTTAAATAAAATCTATTAATGTATTAAACAGATTTTTTACAACTCTAAGCAATTTTCCCTCTGTGCATTAAAAGCTTCCAATCTGCAGACAGCAGACATGACCACATCTAAATAAACCACAGATGTGTGCGTGTGGACCTTCAAATTGCTGACTCTTCTGATTAACTGTGAATGAAAGTCTGGCTTATTTGCATGTCTGGGGCAACATCTTGCTTTCTTAAGGAGAAACCAGTAGTTATAAAATTTGGTGGTTCTGAAGAGTAACAACCAAAACAATTTTTCAGATGAGGGCATTGAAATAGGCCAGTCAGATCTTTAAATCACTGTTCCAGGGAACAGTCTGCATAGATCCTATGCCTTACACTTTGGCTTAAACTTTAAAGATCTGACATGATGGGTTACTTGCTGCCTGCGATGGTGCACTGGATTTTCACTAGGAATAATTCTGCAGACTCTCTGGCCACTGTCAGTTTCAACACTTGTGATGAGTCAGCTCTCCTCATGCAAACTAATCAAACAGCACATTGTCCCACCACATGCTCCCACAGCACAAGAGGCAGAAGAAATTAGGCCCTTGCAGCTGTTCCCAGGAATACATGCCACCACATACCCACAGGTCAGAAAAGGACCTGTACATGCTCCAAGTGCAGATCTCTCGGCTCTCCCGGCAACACAGACATCCCGGCAACACAGATATCTCAACAGGAACTAGTCTCCTCTAGCCCAAGGAAGGTTCCAGATCCAAATACAAATTCATCCTTGAAGATAAATGCATCAAAAGGACAGCAGCCAAACAACTCTAATGTTAAGAGGAAATCCTGTCTGCAGGCCTCTCAAGAAGCCTGGCTCTGCTTTCAGAACAAAGGCTCCTTCTGTGACATCAAGCAGCAGGTTTAAGAGCTCCCTGGCTTCTGGCTTTGGCCAACTTTCAAAACCACAAGTACATCCAAGGGCAGCCAAGACAAGAAGAAAGCCAAGAGATACGGTCTGTGAAAGAGAAGACCAATTCCCCCTTTCAGGCCTGCCTTCTGCCTGGCTCTTGGCAACCAAGGCCCCATTCTCTCTCCCTAGAGGGGGTGTCTGAGGCCCTGGATTCAGACAGAAGACTGACCTCTTCCATGTAGGAAAGGCTCAGAGGATGCCCACAGCTGGCACCAACATTTTTGGGAGCTGTCTGAGAAGCAGTGTTGGGGAAGACCCTATAATACTTTCTGGGTTCTTATCCTAGTGCAGTTATTCACCGGCCTATGATCTTGGGCACTTCAACAGCCCTGAACCTATTTTCCTAACTGTAGATGATGATGATGATGTTGAAAGGGTGGTGGTGGTGATAACTACGATGATGAAATGTGCCATGTCTCTTGCACAGGATTAGGATGTTCAAACAAGATAATTTATGACCACGTCCTGTATGATATTTTAAAACTATAAAATGTAAGCGGTGTTAATTTAGGAGGATATGACACATGTAGATATGATGCTTAATAGTGAAAATTTTTAGGTCAAAGGGGAGACTTCCTCTGTTTTGCCTGCGGCCTTCCACAGGGTGGATGTTCGATTCATATTCAATTGTAATAAAGGTGACTTTTTAATGATTAATAAGTTAAACATATTTGTTAGGAAAATAACAAACTTGCAACAAATCAGTAACGGATGCCTGGACAAGATAGTACTGAACCCTATATATGCTATGTTTTTTTCCTATACTTACATATCTATGATAAAGTTTAATTTATAAATCAGACTCAATGAAAGATTACCAACAATAACTAATAATAAAATAGAACAAATATAGCAATACACTATAGAGCTTAGCAACCTCAGCATACTTTTTTTTTTTCTTTACTGAGTGGAAAACTTTTACCTTTTCACTTAAAAACACGAAAATGGCTTCTCTTTGACATATCCAAATTGCCAGTATCATTACTCTTGCCCTTTGGGGCCATGATTAAATGAAGTAAGGGTTACTTTGACTAAGCACAGCCATACCACAACAGACGAGATGGCTGCTAAGTGACTAACAGGTGGGTATGCTGCTGGATAAGGGGATGATTCACATCCTAAGTGAGATGGACCAGAAGGTAGCCCCATTTCTTTATGCTATTCAGAATGGCACACAATTTAAAACTGAATTTTTATTTATTTCTGGAATTTTCCATTTAATATTTTTGGACAGTAGTTGATGACAGCTAACTGAAACCTTAGTAAGTGAACTATGAAGAAGGGGAGACTCATAAAACAAGCAGCTTCTTGTCTGAATGGTTCCTTTCTGAATGTAGGTGGGGTATGCATGAAGAGAAGGTCTGGCCTACCCAAGATGACTCCACTACCACCACAACAGTACCATGTGATGAGATGGAAGGTTTTCAGGCTTGACATCTGTCAGGTCAACTCAAATTAACCCCTGAATTCACTATGAAAACAAAACAGTGTCACATGATGGGGAGTTTAGTAGGTAGATGGTGTTTCCTCGGTTTCTTAAGCTGTTAAAACTACTTATAGGGGCTGGGGATTTAGCTCAGTGGTTCCAGCGCCTGCCTCACAAGTGCAAGGTCCTGAGTTCGATCCCTGGTACCAAAAAAAAAAAAAGATATGAATTTGGATTAACATACTTCTGAATCATAAGCAAACGCTAAACCAGTAGTACTTGTTAAGGCTTCCGCAGCTTGGACTCTAAACTCAGGACTTGCGCCCACCCTCCGATAAGATCTTTTATAGAGATCTGACCTCTGTCCAAGTCACTTTTCAAGTCAAAAGCTTTGAACTCCTGGCAGGCTGGCAGCTTGGACCTCAGGTATTTATGAAGAACTTCCCCAAGATAAAAGGGTGACTCCATTACCACCTCCTCCCCAGCTGCCCCCTCTGCAGAACGTCCCCCTCATGACAGTTGGCACCTAGCCAGACCTCAGAGCTTTGAGGAGTTGAGTCTGCAAACTGTCTGTGTCTGGTGCCTGGCAGATACCTAGGTCAATGAAGAGTCTAAGTTAATAAATAAAAAGTGGTCTGCAGTAAGCCAGGGAACAGTTAGCTCTGACTCGACTTCATCAGCCTGGCATTTGTGATCATTTTTAGCAGGCCGAAAGTTGCCTTTGCTGCTCACCTTTCCTATCTTTGCCCAGTAAGAACCGATGATGTGATATTAACAAAACTGTGCACAGGTATGTCCTCCAGATTATTCTCACCGCTAATTCTTTGCGTTTGATTTCTCTGTGCCTAGAACAGCCTACAAGGCTCCTGGTTGCCTTCTTTCACTACAAGAGATCTGTTCACTTTACCCAAAACAAAAATCCCATACCTGATAAATCTCCAGCAGGTCAATCTATTTCTTCTATAGCATTTACTATAATTGGCTGTTGGTTTATTTAGTTATTATTTATTATTTAGATCTCTCATTGGAATACAAGCTCAGAAGACATTGTTTCAGATGCACCATTGTATCCTGTTAGTTCACACTTTTCCTCTACTTTGTAAAAGGGCAACAGCAGAGTACTGCAATAACTTGGCTGCTAGAATATCTTCACAGCAGGATCAGCCTTTCACTTTAGATATTCAGAAGGAATGGGCAGAACTGTCTTGATGAAACCCTGGGCCTATAAAATCAATGTATTCTAATTAACCTAAGTACTCAGTATACACATTGAACCAAAAAATGAGCTAGGATCAAAGTGGCTTTCTGTGCTAAAAAGTTGGACAAAAAGAGAGAGAACAAGAAAGCACCCCATTCTTTACAGACAGTCTCACAAGCTGCTGATTTTCTTAAACAGGAAAAGGAGCAGAGTTTCCAAACTAGCTTCAACAGGCAGAAACTAATAATGGCCAGGCCCTTACAATCCAAGAGAAGCAGTATGTACAGTTAGTTGTAAGGCTTATTTACCCAGAGGCCCCAGGAAAATCAAGTATATTTTGAAGTTGACCTTATGATGCATCCATACAAAATTTTATTTTAGCATGTTGACAACTAAATGGAAGGAGTTACAGGTACTGATTTATAGATAGCCTCATCATTATAAAATTGAGTGGATATAGTTTAGAACCTGTTGCTATAATTTTTCTTTAAAGTGTGCCTTCTTTTAAGGGACTTAATGATACTGGAAGTTCCATTTTAAAACACTCTCAAATATGAGATGATACTAAGAAATGGTTCATTTTTTAGGTGTTATATTTTATACAGTGGTTAAATCGTTTTTAAATAAAAAGTCCTTATCTTTAAAAGATACATAAAAAATATTTATAGATAAATTTATCTCTAAATGAGATCTGAGATTCAAAATGATACCAGAAGAGGGAAAGTGGATGAAAATACAGACAAAACAGGCCTGGCATGAGCTGATATTGCTGAACAGGGGTGATGGCTCCATGGGAGATAACTGACCTATTCGCTCAACACTGTATGTGTTTGACATTTTTCCTGATGAAAAGACTTTTTGAAAAGACTTTTTAAAAAGTCCTTTTAAAACAAATCAACTTCACTCCGGAAATTAAGAGAACTTACCTGAAAGTGAAGATTTCACCTTTCCAGTCTTGCAGTGGGTTTTCCTGGATGATGTCCTGGGTCAGAGGTGAGCTCTGCCACGGGGATTTGGAGTGGGGGAGGGTGCCCATATGACTGATGTTATTACAGGACCTTATGGGAGGAGGGCCCTTTTTCTTCCGTGGAAGGGTGCCATGTATAGACACGTCTTGATAGGCATCTGTGCGATGCTCAACGAGAGGGGACTTGCTGCTCAGAAGGTCCATAGAGGAGGCCAGAGGGAACTGGTGATTCACCGACATGTTTCTAGGAAAGCTTGCAAATTTTCCTGCAGCCATGATCAGCTCTAAGGGAGAAAGGAAAGAGTGAAGGATAAAGGTGAGATATTCACAAGAACTGACTTTCTACTTACAAAAGAAATGGAAATAGAGCACATAACAAAAAGAATTCATGAAGCATCAAAATTAAGCAAACAACATTTAATAGTGTCACTAGTGGAGCCTAATAAGAATGTGACATTTAGTCATCTCCCTTCTTTAGGGTCTTCCAGAGTAATTTGCCTGGATTGGCAACAAAATCAAAAGAGCAAACATCTGAGAGTTGTTAGAGGCATATGAGCCATTTTACTATTTCAGACAACTGAAGGAGATAGAAAAGGATAACTAACCAAAAACAATTGTTAGTAAGGAGAGACTCACAGTTTCAGTAATAAACATTCGAGAAAATGTTACACATTGTTAGATAACTGGTGCACATATTTCCACCACACTGTAAATGATAAGAACAGGTGGAGATTACTGAAATTCTTGAGCTGCTAGAATGTCTTCAGTGCCAGACTCCAGTTGGGCTGCCCAGAGTGATGAGGCAGAATTTTTCAGGCAAAGACCTGGTGCTTATAAATAAATCAATGTACTGTAATTAATGAAGACAGCTCAGCATCAGGGGGTCAGGAGGTGGGCCATTCTTCCATACATCAGTGGGCTCAGCTGCAGAGGAAAGCCCCTGGAATGGTGACTCCACATGCATTGTCCCCTGGAGGGGTTAGGAGCCTGCCTGCCACCAGTATGGTTAAGTAATGCCCATGGGTCCCTGTAAACTGAGAATAAGAAGGGAAGGGGAAGAAGAAAGGCAGAGGGAGACAGGGCAGAGGGAGCATGGAAAGGGGGGAAAATGGCACATGAGGTTGCAGAAGTGGCTCCAGTAATCATTGCCAGTACGACCACTGGTACAAACATTCATTGAGCAGAGTCAGTCCCCCTCTAAACAAATCATGATTCTGAGCTAAGCCTAAGGCCAACATACAGAGAAAAAGGTCCACAGAAGTCCCAGGAAAAATTAGGGCTATTCTCTGGGCTATCCAGCAGCCGTCCTGTACTAGTCACAATATTACAGTGGCCAGCACAAGACAGCAGGACAGCTCAGCCTACTGCTCTGCCCTGGCCTCCCCTCCTAAAGCTGCCCTCCCCCAAGACCAGCAAGAACAGCCCCCTGCTGCATAGCCTGTCTCAAGCCCTGTAGTCCTGCTCCTCTCTGACCATCCTTCCCACTGCACTGGGCAGGGAAGAGCTTTGGTGAAGACTCCCACTTTCTAGCTGCAATGCAGTCACAGTTTAACCAAAATTGGGAACTTGAGATACGGCTTTAAGACCACCTCCACAAGCCTACAGAGGCGGCACTAAGACAAATACAGCAGAGTGTGCAAAGGAAACACACTATATCTACAAGACACACACTCACACAGTCACACAAGTATTGTGGCACACACGTGTAATCTCGGCACCCTGGGAGGCGGAAGAGGAAGACTGCAAGTTTGAGCCATGCCTGGGCAACTTGGCAACTTACTGAGACCCTGTCTCAGAATAAAAAATTTAAAAGGGCTGGGAATATGGCCCAGTGAAAAGACCCTGGAGGTTCAATTCTCAGTACAACAAAACAAAACAAAACAAAAAACCCCCACTGCTTTGTCATGCAATAAAGAAAAGCTGGGTGGGTGAAGGACCCTTTCCTCAAGAAATATAATCCTACCCCTGCCCTCTGTTCTTTGCCAAACCTGGTCATTTTGAAGCATGCCTGCTCCACATCCATCTGGGACCACAGAAGGAAAGCCTGGCCCAGAGTAAGTGCAGAACAATAAGGCTATGAGTCCCTCGAGGGCCCCTCCTGGTTCTGCCCAGTACCTGGCACACTGTCAGCACTTGCTCAGTGTTAATCATTACTATTAAAAAAGAAACCAAATTCCCTACCCCTCCACCAGACCACCAGTGATGTAAGCCAATTACAATTCCCCACCCTATTTGCACAGACACCCTGAAGCTGTGAAATCTCTCCTTTTGAAGCTATCAGGACCTCCCTACTTACTAGATAGCCCTGGGTCATTTGAAAGTACCTTGGGGAGGACACTTTAAAAAAAAACCTCAGATGCAAAGGCTACACTGCCAACCAAGTCTATTTCCAAGATGATATGAAAGGCAAAATTTATCCGTTTCTGGCAGCCTTTTTCTTCTGTGTATACGCAAGATCACTCTAGATTTCAAGATTGAGTGAAAATTCTCTAAAATGCCCTTCTGCAAGTTACCCACCCCTTAATTTACTCTCTGATAACAAAGGACGTTAACAACTTGCTTTCCTATCTTTTTAAAACAATATTTAAGTGACTGCTCCACATAAGACACAGAGAAACAAAGATGCTTAAGCCCAAACTTCAACCCCTAACTATGAACTTCAGTAAGAGAAGAGTAGAACTCAAACTCATGAACAGTGACCCTTGTACTGCAAGGAACAATATTTAATTATGGCAAAAGAACCCCAGGAGGATCTTGGAAAGGGCAACCATGGATGTGAAGCATTCTGAAAGGTTGGCATTTGCAGAGGAATGCCTTCCAGGATGCTACTATGGCACATACACAAAGGCATGGAAGTATCCCCAGAAGCTTAGCATACTGCCACCCATGTGGTATATAGCTTGAGTGGAGAAGCTGAGAGTTTCCTGGAAGGATTTTCCAGTTTAGGACCAAACCATGAAGTCTTGAAGGTTCTGCCAAAGTGTTTGGACTTGTCTGTAAGTACTAGGGAAGACCTGGAAGGGATGGACAGAATGCAGTCTGTACCCAGGTAGGCAACTAGTATTTCCAGAGGGGAAAAAAGGTTACCAGGGAGGTCACACTGGCAAATGCCAATAACTCATGGAGGAATGATGAAGAACTCTACTATGGCAGTGGTCAGGGGAAGGGAAATAAACGTGAGGAGTGAAGAGACACTGGGAGCTCAAGGCCTCTAGGCTGGGAGGAAGGAGGCCACAGCCATGGTAGAACAGCTCGATGCTGGAACATGCCAGTTTCAGAAGAGGACACTTGCAGGAGAAGGGTAAGAAGCTACTGTAAGGTACCAAGGGACAAGTGTACAAAGAGGTGATATACTCCTTTGGGCAGTTAGGAGCAAGGGCAGATGTAGATTTTTAACAGTCATCAATGTATAGTGAATATTTAAACCAGAAAGTAGATTCCTGAGTTTTTATTATCAGATGTGATAACAGATGTGAAAGTACCTTTTAAACTGTCAGGAACCATGCAATATCCATGAATTATTTCCTTGCTCTTTCACCATGGCTGTTTCAAGCCTACCAGAACCAATGCAAGGAGAGTTCTGAAAACACACAATGATAATTTTCAATCTGTCTATACATAAGAATTGTGGGAAGCTTTCAAAAGTTTGGTGCCAAACCCACAACCCAGAGCAATGAAATCAGAATCTCTGGGGGTAGAATATCAGCCTCAGTCTTATTAAAACTTCCCAGTATTGTCGAATGTAGACTCAGGGTTGAAAACCATTGGATCAGTGACTCTCTCTGGTACAGAGACCTATAACTCAGAATTGTTTACCTGAGTAACAGAATCAAATGATGATGAAGCAGGATCATTCAATCCATAGAAGCATTCATTCAACACACACACACATTTATAGAGAGCCTCTTGTGCGGCTGGCACTGTGCTAGGTGTCAGGAACAGTGTCAAACAAGACAAAAGTGGTTCCTATCCTTATGAGGTTAATACCCTATGGAGGAAGAGACATTAAGTAATGAATAAATGCTGGTAGGTCCCAGTTCATTTTTCCGGATAAGGGAAATAAATGTTCATTCACTTGAAATCTGTCCTCTGAGGTTTACAGTGTACCAAGGCTGAGGTCATAATAAATCAGATAAGTTACTGCTCTCATGGCACCAACATTTGGGATGAGGAACCCCAACCAACACAAATTAGAAAATAAGCCAGGTAATATCTAAGTCATAAGCACTCTAAAGAATATAAAACAGGATAGAATGATAGAAGGTACTTGTTGGGGGTAAATTAGGGAACCCTGGAAAGGCCTTTCTGAAGAAGTAAAAATATATGAGACTTGAATAAAAGAGAAAGAACCAGTCAAAAATGGAGTTCCAAGCAGAAATCAGCAAATTCAGAGGCCTTATAGTAGGTGCAAGTGGTTGGAATAGCACTTTAGAGTCTCCAGGCTCTGGCCCCCATGTTTTCTATTTCTTATGTACTATTTGATCTCTAAAATTCAAAATGCCTGACTCAGACCCTAGGTGCTGGAGCCAAATATTTACCACATCAAACCTCTACTCTGCTTCTGCCTTACTAGCTGTATGTATGGCCTGGGACAAGTTACTCAAACTGTCTGACAGTTTCTTATTTGAAAAATGAGTTAACAATACCAATTTCATGAAACTGTTGTGAAAATTCCAAGTGATGTGTATGTGATACTCTTTGTTATGGTGCTGGGGATTGAACCCAGGGCCCTGCACATGCTAGACAAGTGCTCTACCACTGACCTACCACTCCAGCAGTGCATGTGATACTCTTGACATACACCAAACACTCAATAAACAAGTCTCCTCTCAGAAGGACAGGGGCCATGTCAATATTTCTTCTTCACTGTATCCTTATTACTGTGGAAGTTCACAATGAACTCACTGCAGTTTGGAAGGAGGAGGAAGGAAATATGTAAAACCAGAACAGATATAAAAACAGCAAGACAAGTAGACACAGACATACAAACAGGCACACACACACTAGGTGAGCCATGTGTGGGCTTCGAAAGAAACACCTGGGTGAAATTTTGACCACCTGCCTTGACCTCTCTCCTGGGCAGGTAAATAGACACAGTATCTAAGTATACAAAGGTCAAAGACTCTACATCTTTATATGATAGTGTGAGACTTGCATGAACATTAAAGACAGGAGAGAGCCTGATAAACTTTAAGTAGAATGCTGCCTCCCTAAGCCTGGTCAGTGGCTGTGCTTTGACAAGCTTGTAAACAGGGCCCAACTCACTCGCTTTACAAAGATGTTTCAAAAAAACTGATGATCACGCAAGTTGAGGCAGAGATAAGTGGCTTGCTTGTTTGGATTTTTTTCTTACGTTTGAAATGGGATATTTTCAAATTAAACTCATAGATGGTTATCTGATGAGGTCTTCACGTCTTTCTATCATATTTTAAACTCTGGAAATACTATTGCCTCAGCTCCAACTATTACCATGACAGAGAAATTACAATTTGGATCTGTAGTTTTAAAAAAATCTCTGCAGAGTCAGACAGGGAAAGGAGATAGAATAACCCCATAAATAAAATTGGCTTATCCACTTAGAATGAAGCTTTACTTGGGTGTAGGAATTAAAAGCATCCCTTTATTTTTGAAGTATAAACTTATTAAGTTTAGCCAAATGATTAATGTATGAATAATTCTTCCGTGAATTGTCTTTCAAGCAACATAGCACAGGATTTACAGATAAGGTTCTTAAGATTAGCACTCATTTGACAAGAAGTTCTTTCAATAAGAATAGAAGATTTCGATCTCGGTTAGTCAACCCTGGAAGCGTTAGGCTTCTGAGCAGCAGTTTAGAGAAAGCTGGTATTGGGCAATGAGGAAGCCCCTGGCATAGCAGTGTTAGGGAACACTGCCTATGCCCTTGGCCCCAAACCGCTACCGCTTTGCCTGCAGGCTTCCCAGTGATTAACTGGGCAGCCCCTTCCCACTTGGCACTGCTCCTCCAAGTCCTGGCTCCAGCACCAAGGCCTCCTCCTTCCTCCAGGATCCCAGCTCATTCCCTGGCAACACAGAGGGAGATAATCGGCCCTCAAACTGACCTTCCCTCCACCAATGTGCTTTCAGTGGGGAGGTCTGAGTAGCCTTGGGAGATAAGAGTCAAGGTTTAAACGAATCTCTGAACGCATGTCTCTACTTTCCATCTCAGCTAATGGCGTTAAGCAAAAGCAGACACGAGGTTGGGCAAATGGTTTTCCCCCTTTGCACTTGCATCAAATGTGCTCACACTAAAACCAGAGTTCTCTACCAGCTCCCAACCCCCCGCAACGACGGACGACCCACCGCTCCCCGGAAGGCGTAGCTTCGCCCGCTGCTTCGGAGCCCTCTGGACCGCCTCCCGACGAGGACGAGGGTCTACACCTGATCAAATTATTCTTAAGGGGCAGCAGCCTAGGTGAGTAAAGACGGGCTGTGATCCTCCTTCCTCTCTCGCCCCAGTGTCCCTCCCTCCCTCCCTCTCTCTCTCCCTAAGCTCCCCCCACCCCGAAGCCAAGGGAGCCAGCGACACAACCAACTATTCATTCTTTCAACAAAGGAGCGAGAGGGAGGGGATGTTGTTAACAGTTACAGAGCAGGCGCCTTCGCTTTCTTTGCAAACTTCCCAAGAGATTAGTGGAGGAACTGCCTCCTCGGAGCCTTGGACTTCCAGGGAGGCTCCTGGGCCCTTCCATCTCCGCACCCCGGCCGGCCAACGGGACAGCGAGACGGGACCGAGGGGGCGTGGAGGAAGATGCGGCTCCGGGGCGAAGGGCCGAGATTCGCACGGAAAATCCCTGAGCGTCCCGGGAGCCCCGCGCCCAGCGGGCCGGGGGAGCAGAAAAAGCCCGTCCACCTTTCGGCCACCCTTACCCCCAGGGCTGCTTGGGAACAGCAACGAGCGCCGGCTCCACTCTCCCCAGAGCCTAACTTTCTCCAGCAAACTTCCCAGCGCCTTCTCACTGGGGCCTGGGGCCCAGGCGCCCGGAGAGCAGCAGTGGGGCGCACTCACCTCCTGCGCGGCGCTCGGGCGCTGGGGCTCCCGGGCTCACAGGCGCCGCGCCGCCTGCCCCGCACTCCCCGCCCGGCCACCGCTTGCGGAGCCCGGGCTGCTCACGGCCCGCGCGGGGCGCGTGGCTCGCGGGTGCGCTCGGAGGCGGCTGTGAGTCCAGCCGCAGCGCGGCGGCAGCAGGCGCAGCTCTGAGCCCGCTCGCACTCCGGCCCCCAACTGGTGATTTGCGGCTCCGCGGCCCCACCCAGGCGAGCCGATTCGCGCTGCCTCGAGGACCCCCCCTCCCCACGCCCCGCGCGCGACATTTACATTCGGTGGCCTCCCTTGGCCCTCTGCTGCCCTGGTTTTAGAATGTGGCTCTCAGATCTTCAGAGTAGCCAGTCCCAAGTGCAGATGGGCCACTTCCTTACCAAACCCCTCTTAGAGGACAATCTTACCTCTTCCCCGCATTAATTACCCAACAGACTTGCCTCCTGGTCTGCAAACACCTGGATAGTTTTCAGTTTAAAAGGCTTTGATGAGACAAAGACCTAGGTAACCACAAGGAACAAGTTACTGGAACAGGCAAATCAGTCACAATCATATGGACAGATTGAAAGCCAAGTGCAGGTGGAGGTACCACTTCAGTACTAGATGTTTTAGTGGGGTGGAAAATTGGAGACCGTTGTAGAACTTAACTGTTAGACATCAAGACCTGTTATAAAGCCACAGAAATAATACAAGGATAGACAAAATGACCAAAGAGACTGGAGTCCAGAAACAGATCTGCACTACATGGACACTTGATTAATGTCAAAGGCGTTGCTTGGTGCATTGGGGGTAATAGTCTGTCTTTCCAGGAAATGATGCTGGATCCACCAAATATTCAGTAGGAGGAAAAGAATCTTGATGCCTACTTCACAATACACCTGACCTCAAATTCCAGATGGATTTTAGATCTAAATGTAGAAGGTAAAGCAGTAACACTATCCAAAGAAAATATCTTTGTGACCTTAGGGTAATACTATCAAAAGAAAAAAAAAAACCTGGTCATTGGACAACACTGAAATTATCCCATCATTCTTACCACTTTCTGAAGCAGTTCTGGAAGTCCCCTTTTGTGAGTGTTATCAAAAATATAGTGAATGCTGCTTCTGGGTGGCATCCAAGGGAAAGACAGGCTCATAAAACATCACGGGGGTTTAGCTCAGTGGTGCCACTGCCTGCCTCACAAGCACATGGTCCTGAGTTCAATCCCCGGTACCAAAAAAAAAAAAAAAAAGCATTAGGGTGTGTCCTCATCCACCTTATTCCCGGGATCTGGCACTCTGCAACTTCTGGCTCTTCCCCAAAGTCAAAATGAGCATGAAAGGTAAGTATTTTGAATCAATTCTGGACATCAAGACGGCTATGACAACCCAACTAAAGACACTCAGAAGAAAGGACTTCCAGAATTGCTTCAGAAAGTTAAAAGAATGGTGGGATAAAGCTGGATGTGTTCCAAGCAAGGGGGAGTATTTTGAGGGGGACTCAAGGCCAAGTGTCTTTTAATGTAATACATTTTTTAAATTTTAAACAAATTCATCATATGTTTCGATCACACCTCAGATGTTTGCTCCTCTGCTCAAAATTGGAAAAGTTCCTCATTATCAACTCCTGTCCAGACTCTACCCTGGCACTGAAAATTCCATTATCGAGGTATACCAAGCATGTCACCTTAACTTTTCAAAGTAGTAATTTTTGCTTCGAAGGCTTCATTCTCTACCATCCCTGATGCACACCAAACCCAAACAAATACCATACCAAGCACATGATACCAAGTAACCCACATGTGAGGAGAGCTGTGATCCGCCTGTGCTTACTACTGGGCTCACCTTGGATTAGTAGTCTGTTTTAGTGGAGGCAAACCTATGGTACTCACACCTCAGTAGGGTGTGTGTATCATTGAATGCTCTTATTACTGGTTATTTCATCAGACCAAGATCCTTAAGGGCTGGCAATTTGTCATTTCCATCATTCTATCCCTAACTTTGTATATTGTCTACAAAATAAGTATTTGGTGAATAAAACCTTAGGTTAACTTTGTTTTCCTATGCATCTTTTTGCTAATTAGCCTCTAAACACCTGTAACAGTTTCTTTGAGTCTCCCACATAACTATGCACATCCTCGGTAAATAATTGCTCAATTAAAAAAAGAAACATGTTTACTTGTTTTCCTGCTACTCTGAAGTGTCACTGAGAAAAGTGATACAACTTAGGTTTTTTTTATTTTCAAAGTTCCTCGAGCACCTACCATATACAAAGATGTGCATACCATATACAAAGATCCTTCCTTCCTTCCTTCCTTCCTTCCTTCCTTCCTTCCTTCCTTCCTTCCTTTGTGTGGTCCTGGGGGCTGAACCCAGGGCCTTCTCAATGAGATACATCCTCAGCCAGGTTTTTCACTAAATTCCTAAATCTCCCAGATTGGGTTCAGATTTTCCATCCTTCTGCCCTAGGCTTCTAGTGTGCTGGGATTACAGGTGTGTGCCACCACACCTCGTGTGGTTTGGATCTGGAATGTACTCCCCAAACCTCAGGCACTCGGAGGGAGAGCTTGTGGAAGATGACTGTGTCATGAGGATGCTGGACTCATCAGTAGATTAATCCACAGATGAGTTCAGAGCTAAATGCGCTGCTGCAAGGAGGTGGGGTCCGAAGAGGTATGACCTGGAAGGATGCATCTCCCTCCCCTGCTGGTCCTTTGCTCACTGCTTCCATAACAAAAGCAGCTTTCCTCCACCATACTCCTCTGTCATATCGGGGATGGAAACTTCTGAAACTGTGAGCCAAAATAAACCTCTCCTCCTTCA
Source organism: Heterocephalus glaber (assembly GCF_000247695.1). The sequence goes on along the minus strand of NW_004624742.1, from coordinate 3,939,452 downwards.
AGTTGCAGGTGACAGGTAAACAATTAAGAAACGCAGATATGCAAAGTTTATACTATGTGTTACATCATGGGAAGGTAGTTGTAAAGAGAGACTAGAGGACAACTCAAAAATGACCTTAGGCAAGTCATTCCCTCCTCTCAGTCCCTTCATTTCCTCAAGAGTAAGTGAATCTATAATTACCTCATAGAGTTCCTGTGAGGAGTCAAGGAAATAATGGTTGTAAAAGTATTAAGCACATAATAGGTTTCATTAACTGTCACTAGAGTCAATGACACATTCTATCATTCATCTTCGCAATATTCCTGTGAAATAGGAGGCATCTCTTCTCAATTTGCGTGGGAGGAAACAGACTCAGAATAAATAGCCTAAATCATAAATTATTTAATAAACACTTGTCACATACTTACAATGTGCCAAAATACATAGGTAGTGAGAAGCAGAAACAGAGTTTGAATCAGATATCTTAACTTGAGGGCAAATGTGTTGTTGTAGAAGTTCCCCTCTTACCTCTGTCTCCCATCTGCCCATTACAGGTAAGCACTGCTATAAAAATTGTGTGTGCCTCCGAGTTTCTCCCAATATTTATGTATGTGCATGTCTGTTCCTGTACTCCACCCTACATAGAGAGTAAAATACTATACTCACCACTCTACATTTTTCTTTTTTATCATTTAGCAGTATATCTGGGAGATTTTTCCATTAGCACAGAGGGACCCTATTCATTCTCTTTTGCATGGTATTTCTTTGAAAGGGATATAACATAATTTGCTGGACATTTAGCTTGTTTCTAAGTCTTACCTATTTCAAACAATACTGCAATGAATAAATGTGCAAGAATATCCATGGGAGGGGCTGAGGATTTAGCTCAGTGGCACTGGGCCTGCCTTGCAAGCACAAGGTCCTGAGTTTGATCCCCAGTACTGAAAAAAAAAAAAAAAAAAGAATACCCATAGGATAAACTTCCAGAGGTAAAACTGCTGAATCAAAGAGTATATGCTTTTGTAATTTCAATAAATAATGCCAGTTGTCTTCCATAGGGATTATACCAATTTATACATCACAGCAATGTTAGAAAACCCCTAGTTCTCCAACCCTGACAGAAGGTATTATTTAAATTTTTGTCAACTTGATAAGTAAATACAAATTTTAGTGCAATTTTAATTTGCATTTCTTTTGTGAGGCTGCTTATCTTTTCATGTTAAACAGCCCTTTATGTTTCTTTTTGAACTAGTACTTCCATTTTTCTATCCATTTGTAGGTCTTTTTTTGATCAACTTTCTAGGGACTTGTTCCATATTAAAAAGCTTAGCTTTTTGTGGTATAGGGTGCAAATATTTTTTCAATGATAATATTAAAGAAAAGAAGTGATGGATGTAAAGCATTGTTATTTTAGAATGAACACTCTGGAAGCAAGTAGCATAAATTAGGGAAGTGATAGCCAAGGTTATTAAAGGGTATGGTATTAGCTTTAAGGTCACAGGACAAAGGCTTTTACCAGGCTGGTGGCAGTGGACTGGAAGTGAAGGACCAAAATTATTATCAAGAGATAATTGACAAGGGCTAATAAGTAACAATAATGACAATTACAATAACAATAGCTACCATTTGTTTGGGAGTAATTATGTGTCAAATACTATGCTAAGTGTTTTACAAGCTTAAAGTCATGAGCTGGTCCTCTTATTGCCATATTTCAGAAATGAAAAAAGTAAGTTTTACCAATTAAATAACTTGCTCAAACTCACATGAGAGGTAAGTGGCAGAACCAAAGATAACCCCAGGTCTGTTTGACCCCAGCTACCTGGCAGGCTAAAAAGAAATGATCAAAGGTCTTCAATCTAAATGCCTGAGTAATGCCTGGCTGGGTGAAGGGTGTAGAAGCCAGAGAACAGCTGCCTCTGGCTGGAGAGGGGCATTTCCAGTTTTAAGAACACTGGGAATTTTTTTCTAAGTTTGTTTTCCCACAGTGTTCCACTGAGTCAAGGGGTAGTATTATCCCCATTTTACTGATGTGAAGACATAGATTAAATAGCCAATCCCAGTTCAGATGTCCTGGTCTCCTAAAGCCTTTCCCAACACCCAATCTAGGTCAGGTTCCATGGTTATATGTACCTACAGCTCCCTTTTCTTCCTGGAATTTGTCACTGTTGGTAATTACACATTTATTTCTATTACTTGCTATTTAATAGCTGTTGCTCTATGGACTCTAAGATTTTGTTCTTAGTAAGGGGCCTGCCATAGAATTAGCACTCAGTACTTATTAATTAAATGAAAGAACTCCAGACCTCTAGACCCTTTGGCCTTTTATCTTGATACTATATCATAAAGCTCCCTAGAGGTTAAGTAAATATAATGACATGGATGTTGGCTGTACCATAAATAATTTTAGGACTCAAATTTCCTCAAATCTACAGCCAACCTTCACCATAAAATTTTTTTTTCCATGTCGGACGAGTACCATGACATTGGTAACAAGGCTTGAGGGGGGCACATCTCCCACAGTGGTGCAAACAGTCATCACACTGACGAAGCAGAAAAGAGTCAACTTTTCAACTTCTGAACAGCAAAATCCTAGGCTGCGTCAACCAGACATCTGAGAGGACAGCAAAAAATGGCCTCAGGGCTATGTAAGAGGCTTTGTTAGGGACAGCCAACCTGGAGCTTTGATCCTTTCATTCCTCAAAAGAATTTGTTGAGCCCAATCCCATAACATCATGAGTAGATAGGCAGCTATGGAAGGCACTGGGCAAAAAGCACCTTAAGCAAGAATAATCTCTAAAGTTCTACCTTTGCTGAGTCCTACTAGGAACAAGTAAGAAACAGTAGATATTTAAGCTACCTCTAATGAAAGCCAAACAAAAATGTGAACTTGAACAGTTATAGAGAGACTGAGAATTCCCTGGAGTTAACATACAATAAACCAGTGACAGCGATATAAATCATAGCATTGAATTTTGCAGTACTTGCAGAAGCATTACCTTCTAGGTTCCTGACCCCTGAAGGCAGCCATGGGCTTGGTGTCCTGGGAATTCCCAGTCTACTAGGCAGGGAGGTCAACTGTACTTCCTTCTAAAAGGCCTGCATAATAGTTGTCTACTTAGTGTCTTATTGGCTAGAGAATTCATTGCATGTGGGCTATGGCCTAGTGATCCTCAATAAATACTTAATGAATGAATAGTGGCACGGCCAGAGATGTACTTTATAATTCAGACTCATTCTCTGTACAAGGTCCACATCAATTTGACTGTCCATATCTGAAGTGGCCATTTCAGGACTTATCCTTACCACAGACTCAGCATCCTGTTCCCCAATTACTTTCTTAATCTTAGTACCAGCTTTTCATTAATTTGCTTCTTAATTAATTCAATAACTGGAAGGAAAACACACCAGAATGTCTCTGGATAATTATGGAATTCTAGGTGATTTTAATTTTCTCAGTTATACAGCTCTCCGTTTTAAATATTTTTCTTACAGAAAGCATATATTATCTTTTTATTTAAAAGTGAAAATGTTACTTTAAAAAACAAATTATTGAGCATATGCCATAGGGAAAGCATTGCTAACCCTGGGAGCTATGAAGGAAAAGCAGCACTAGACTCTCACACTCCAGAAAGATCAGAGATCTGAAGGGGCCTCTGCAGCAGAGGTCCCTGTGCTGTAGGGACACAGAGAAGGGAGGGATTCATGTAATGTAATGACAGCCTGGTAATGCTAATGAAAACAAGGGAGAGGGAAGAGGTTTGATGAAAAAAAAAATCACACACACACGCGCACACGCACACAACAGACTTTACTATGGAAATGCAGAGAGGAAAGAAATGTAGGTAAACCTAGCAGCAATGGCCACCTGACTGCCACCTTGAGCTGCAGCAGGAAAGGGCTCAGTTTAGGGGCTGACTCTGCCCCAGTGGGGGGATCACTGTGCTGCTGTAGCGCAAAAGAAGGTGGGTGTTGGAGGAAACATAGTCATCCAGCTCCACTTAACTCAGTCTTAGAGAAGAAAGTTGGCCTTCCAGGTGTTCAAACATTTGTATATACCAAGGTATATATTTTAAGGTATTTATGGGAGTATCATTTGCAGTTTACCTGCAAATGGATGATTAAATTACAACCCATCCATGCTGTGGAACACACTGACTGTACAACTGATGAAGAATGAGGTAATTTTAGAAGCTGGGTGTGGTGGTGCACACCTGTAATCCCAGCACTCTGGGAGGCTGAGGCAGGAGGATCACAGTTGGAGCCCACCCTTGGCAACTTAACAATTTAGCAAGAAGACTCTGTATCCTATAAAAAATAAAAAAGAGAGTTCGGGTATGGCTCAGTGTAAACGCCTTGGGTTCAATCCACAGCACCACAAAAAAAAAAAAGAAAAGAAAAGAAAAGAAAAGAAAAACAATAAGGTGATTCTATAGGTACTGATCCAGAAAGTCGGCTGTGAAATATTAAGTAGAAAAAAAAAGTTACCTTTTCAAGTAAGGTGCAGTGGTTCACTCTTACAGTCCCACATCCTCAGGAGGCTGAGGCAGGAGGATGGTTCCAGCCCAGGAATTTCAGGCCAACCTGGGCAACATAGTAAAAGCTCTGCCTCATTAAAAATGTCATTTTTTTCACTGCCTGCTGCGCAAGCGCAAGGACCCGCGTTCGATCCCCGGTACCAAAAAAACCAAAAAGTTGTCATTTTGATGTAACAAGAACACAACTGTACTTATGTGCATTTATGTGCAATATGTACAAAACATCTGGAAGAATTTTCTCCCATCAGACGATCTGAGAGGTGAACTGACAAGGGAGCATTAGGGAGGCTTTCCTGTTTCCTTCATGCTGTCCCAACTGCTTGAATTTTACCAGGGGACATGAATTGCTTTATGCATTTTTATTAGTACAGGTTAGTCTTACATAATGCTGAGGTGTGTTTTGGGGCATTGGTACATGCATTTGACACATCTCAATCAATTTCAATCCGCCCTCTCCCTTTCCTCCCCCACCAATCGCCTCATTCTTCTTATGTGCCAGAGACTGTTCCAAGAGCCTCATGTATGTTAACTCCTTTGATTCTGATGATATCCTTCAAGGTGGCACTATTCTTATTCCTTCCTCCAGAGGAGGACAAAGTACCTGCCCAGGTGCACAGTGATGTGTGCTGCAGCTGAGCTTTGAACCTAGACCATCTGGCTCAGACTTTGTGCTTTCTATCATGAGATTATACTGCCTCAAAAAAGATTAAATAAACAAATAGCACTGCTCTGAGAATTGGACACATCTACAATTGAATCCTGGTTTTTGCTATTTAGGCAATTTTTAACAAATATTTCACTTCTAGGTCAGTTTTCTCAACTGTAAAGTGAGGCAAATAGCCGCATATTTCATGACACTGATGTGAGAACTACACAAAAATACGTTCAATGCCAGGGGATTAGTGAGCACATGATAAACATTATTTATTTCCTCTATTGAAATGAAACTACTAGCCCTTTAACATGTATTAATTTTATTGATTTTTCTTTTTTGGTTTTGGTTTTTGGAGACAAGGTCTCACTATGTGGCCCAGGCTGGCCTTGAACTCATCATTCTCCTGCCTCCTGAGTGTGCCATCTTGCCTGGCTTGACTGTGTCCTTGACTGGCAGCCTAACAGGATCTGGTGGTTCAAGGATAAATGGAAAGAAGGACTCAGGGAAAGGGGGAATATGACTAGGACATTAGAAAATGCTGACTTAACACTTCACCTGTTTCACAGTTTTGTCTAAAGTCAATCCAGACAATACGAATAACAGTTATATGAATTTTATAATCATTCTGGGGTAAAATGTTGCTGTACATACTCACTGAATGAGGATGTCGAGGTCCAGGGATTGCTCAAGGTCACCAGGCCAACTACATAACAGAGCCAGGACTGGAATTTAGATGCTCTAATTCCATATCCCAACCCCTTTCCACAATACCCACCACCTGAGCCAGTGTGGGGATAGCCTGGGTGGGAGGCAGTGCCTTCTCCAGTCTTCCAGCAGGAGAGCATGATAGGAACGACAGTGCTGTGGTGGTAATGGCGCCGGTGGGGAACTAGTTCATCACTTCCCATGCTGCTGTTGCTGAGCAGGGAAAAGGCTTCCTGTGCTTCTGAGCTAAAGCAATTCCTTGGCAAGTGAGACAGGGCCCTCCTGGGTCCACCCAGCCCAGGTCATATTATTGTTCATTTCTCTTGGCTGTTTGCTATGTTCATTTTTGCAGCAGTCTTCAGTCTACAAAGCAGCATACAATCCATGTTGGAGAAGATGGGGTTGGAGGGACTCGGCTACCAGCAAGCAGGGAGGGGCAAAGCAGAGCCTTGGCCACAGCTCCTTGCTCAGCAGCGTTCTGCTGTGAGGAGCCTTCCTCATTTTCCACTCCAGAGCATAGGGAGCTGGGTATGGTGATGTCCTCCTGTAATCCCAGCATTCTGAGAGGCTGAAGCAGGGATTACAAATTTGAGCACAGTCTTAGCAAGTTAGCAATTTTGAGACCTTGCCTCAAAATTTTTTTAAAAAGTGTGGCTGGGGATGTAGCTCAGTACAAAGGCCCTGGGTTCAATCCCCAGTACGGCCAAACAAACAAACAAACAAGCAAGCACAGCAGGTCAGGTGTGCAAAGTTCTCATTACCCACCTATGTTCCAGGCCTAGTCATTACCATTAGAAGCCATTACCCCATTCTCCCAGAGAGAAGAGATGACAACTGGAAATGGATAGGAAAGACCCAGAGCTCTCAGCCCTCTCTTGAACAAGGCATAAACATTGTACAGCTTTCTCTGTGTGAGTGCTAGGGATGTACAGTCCCCAGGGCACAAATTACCATCCCACATTGCTCTCGTTCAATCATCAAGAAATTCTATGATTGCTAACATATGGACAATTATTAAGGCTGGGGATTTTTACACTGTTCTTTCTAGTTTGTGTATGCTTGAAAAATGCCACAGTGAAAAGTTACAAGCCCGTGAAATGCAAGTAAGCAAAAATGGTATTACAATAGGGATAATCTTACATTTGTCAGTTCACTTTTTAAAACAAATTATTCTTAACCCATGGTACTGTATGCAGTGAAGTCACACATCTCAGTATAAGAGCAGCTGGCATAGTATGTTGGGGGAGTGGGTAAGGTCAGCAATTTGGTCCTTTCCTCTTTGGTTCCTTTCCTCTTATGACCACCCACCCAGCACATGAACACACACGGCTGGTATGGGGCACTCCTCTTGGGTACCCACCATTGAACAGTAGCAAGGCTTCCAAACAGCAGCAGCCAAGCACAAGGAATCATATGGTTGGAATCCATGTAGGTGTTGCAGTAAGGGCAGAGCACCAAAGGCTCTGTGGCAGGAAACAGCCCAATGTGAATAATAACACCTATGTTCCTATGTTTACCAGCCCTGAGCTAAGAGCTTACCATGCACCATCTCAGTTCATCTTTGCAGCAACCCAAGGAGGTGGAACGAGGAATTATTAAGTCCATTTTACAGATGAGAAAATGGAGACAAAAGACGCAGAGTCCAGTTGACACTGCTGGGATGTGGAGGTCTCTAGCAGGACTCTCTGAATCCACTGCGGACATTACCTCCCATTGTGAACCTTTGCTCCTCAGAGGGAGCAAGAGGGTTTGGGGTTGAACTGCTTGAGCATGATGTGGAATGGCAAAGTGAACTTTAAAAGAGGCCAGCAGGGCTGGGGTTGTGCCCAGTGGCAGAGTAGTGGCCCAATTCAATCCCCAGCCTCAGAAAAAAGGGGTTGGAAACAAGCTGGGTAGGTAACTTTAGCAGTGTCTGGTGCCTGTAGACCCTCAATAATGGCCGGGGATTTAGCTCAGTGGTTTCACCACCTGCTGCGCAAGCACAAGGACCCGAGTTTGATCCCCGGTACCAAAAAAAAAAAAAAAGAAAAGAAAAGACCCTCAATAACTATTTGTGAGCTGAACTTTGAGCAGTTTCAGACACAAGGTGGGGGTGTGGCAGTGTCTGGTGCCATACATTTGGATTTCTCCCCTAGCAAGACATCCCACAGATGCTGCAAGGACATGAGCCTTGAAGTCCCAGCCCGTCCTTGAGCTCTTCATACACCAAGAGCAGCCTGTGGAGTAGCCAGCCGTCTGTCACCAGGGGATTTGTGACTCTTAGCCCCACACCACAGGGACTGACTGAGAATCTGAGGTTAAATGTGTGAGAGGCTCTGCCCTCTCGGTGCTCCCACCGAGAACGTGCCAGCCATCATCTGCGGTTCCTTTTTCCTGCCCTTGCCTCATCCCCTCCCAGAGCCCATGTGGGTGGCTGTGGGAGGCAGACCTCTCCACTGTCAGCATTTCCAGAAGCAAACCCCTGTGATCCTTGTGTGACCTCCTGTGTCTCCTCGGGTTCATGAACACGGAGGGAGTGAGGGCAGCTCTTCTGCACAGCGTGACCAGGTGGTGACACATGGGTCACACAGGGGAAATCAGGGAACAACCCTCGCATATTCTGCAGTGAGTCACAGCCTTTCTTGTGGACTGTGCACTGGATGATTACGTTTCTGGTTTCTGTTTCCTAACTCAGAGTACACTGGTTACTGAACACTTAGAATGTCCCCCTCCCCTGAAATGCAAGGCTCTGGGAATGATGAATCAGGTTCTCCTTGGCCTTGAAACACTTGAAAATACACTGTTACCACCTCTAACAAAGTTAAAGACAGGTGAGATGCACTGTAAACATGGGCTGCTGTGTGGGGTATTAAGGGACGGTAATTGAATAGCAGCTCCAGGGCTCTTCACCTCCTGTGTGTTCCCCACTCTACTCTCTTTCTGTCCCCTCCATTTGCTCTGGGCTCCCAATGCAATGCAAACTGCAGTTGATGATGACCTTATCACCACGGACCTGCCTGTTGCTCAGCACCTATTGTTGGCATTGCACATGCGTTGCCCACCCAAGGCTCATGACAGCTCTTCCAGGTGAGCTATTATCTCTAGTTTGTAGACAAGGAACCTGATGCTCAGAGAAGGTAAGTCATTCAAGGTCACAGGTCTAGAAAGTGTCACTGGATTAGAATTCAGATCTTATAGGGATTCTAAAGCCCAGGTCTTTCCCTCCATACCTGGTGGTTTCAGTCCCACCTGGCTCCAGTGGATTCAGGTGAGGGATGTATGTAGAAAGTAGAAGGGGGGGTCATACTGGTAGCTGTCATCTCCACTAACATAACAACCCTGGTGCCAGGGCTTTCCAAGGACTAGAGAATGACAGGTACTGGCCATTTGTTCCTAGGATGCACTAGGGTGAGAATCAGACACCAAGGATGCAGAAAGCCAGGCAGAGAAGACAGTTATAGGAAAGAGGCAAAGGTGTTGATCCAAGTGTCAACCGCCCCACTATTTACTGATGAGACAATTCCTCAGAGGGCAAAGGACTCTAACCTACACTACAAATAATTCGGCTCTTACTTGTTCAAGGACACATTATTCAGTCTTCCCCACCAGGACACCATGAAGCTGAGTCCACCACAGTTCTGTCACAGCCAAGCTCTGCAGGCATAGATGCTGTCCCAGCCACCACGGAGCCCAGGCCACAGTGACTGAGCCCAATCACACTGCTTCACACTGCTATCATTCCTGTCCCCATCAAATGTGAGCCCTCTGGGCATGGATGCTCTCTCTACTCCCTTTCCGTGGCTCTCCAGTTTCCTTCCTCTTCCTTCTCCCTACTCTTCTCTTCCAACCCTCTCCATCCATCTTTCAATAGCTTCCTTCTCCATACCTAGGAGCCTGCGCCTTCCGGATAGCAGTATTCTCAAATTTTCCTGATTTGCCTCTCCTAGGGATCTGAGAGATCCAAACAGATACCCTGTGTCTACCAAGATCCCATGTGTCCTTATGATCACACTTTGGGAAACACTAGACTACACTCCCCCCATAGTTTTCACCAAACAGACACTGCTCCTAATTCACTCTGGAGGTGGCCACAGTCCTCAAAGCCACTCACTCCCTGTTCTATGACAACATCTTCAATGCTCTAGCCTCAAAATAAATTCACATGTCAACTCCAGTGGCCTGCACCAGTACTCCACATCACCTCCCTATTGCCTTGACCCTACCTGAACCTTCTCATCAGCTGGATCTGCCTCATATGTTAGGTGCAAATGGCCTCTTTCTGCCTACATTCCCGCACCTTTCTACACTCTTACTCCCTAGCACCTGGCCCCTGAAGCATAGGGCTCCATCTGTTGATATCTTCCTGGTCTGTGGATATCTTCCCGGTCCGTCAGGTCCTCTTGAGCTTCCTCTTTCCTTCTCTGCCCAGTTGGAAACCATAGTTGATCATATGAGCTAGTTTGTTGCCAAGTCTGAACCCCTACCTTCTGCTGTGTTTGCTCAGAAAGCTTTAGATTGATCCATTCTATCTTCCCCTTTCCTGTACACAAGGAGCTAAAATCTGAGATCTTCAGAGACATCCCCAAACCCTGCAGGCTCATCCCAGCATAAATCCATGGTCTACAACCCTGGCTGAGCTCTATTTCATTTAAAAGTGGAGGCCATGAGGCCAACAATCTCCAACTCGCCACCCTCTTTCCCCCTATCATAGCATCAGTACCACAGTTATACTCTCCACCTGCCTTTTATCCTCAAAGCATCAGGTCTCACTCCTTTGTTCTGTATCAACCCATCCATCTCATTCCCTTCCTCCCCCTCTCTCTTCTTGGCATCTGTAACTTCTCCCTCTAATCTGGCTGACCCAGCTCAATTATGTTGCTCAGGTTTCCCTCACTCTAAACATCTTGCCTGATTTTAAACTCCCCTCTATCTACCATCTTTCTCCTCTCTCTTTCCTTCCACCAAAGGCTCTGTAACTCTCAGCAGCTGCCTCTGCTGCAGCCCCTCCTCTGATACTGCTTTCTGCAAGGCCAATAGCGACTTGCACAGTGCATGATCCTGTGGACAGGAGTCAGACCTCGTGTCACTTTGCTTTCTGCTACACTGGGCTTCACCAACTACTTCCTCCTTTGTGAATCTTCCTGCTCTTGAGACCTCTTGAGACTCCAATTTCTCCTCCCAACTCTCCAACAGTTTCCAGTCTGCCTTCTTTGCAGATCCTTGACCTAACCACCCCAAAAGTGGGCATATTCCGTCCTGAACTCAGTCTGCTGTCACTGGTCACCACACACATGTCCAGAGTGTCAATGCCACCTGCTTCTTGAGCTTCAGCTTTTACATCCAAGGGGTCTGCAAAGTGTTGATTGTAGCATGGACAGCTTAAAACTACCACGTCCCAAACCAAACTCACCCAAAGCTACCTCCATCCAGCTGGTTGCCCATGCTGGAACCCTGGGTGCCATTCAAAGTCTCAGTTTCTATCTCTGCCCCCCCAAGTGCACACACAGGCCACCGTTCACCAAATCCTGGGGACATTGTGCCTACGCTGTCCTCAAACACACTCCCTCCTCCGGTTCTCCTGCTACCCCTTCAGGCCGGTGCTCATGCACTCACCTGGACTCTCCATGGCCTCCAGCTGGTCTCCCTCCCTCCCATCCTGCCCTTCTCCAATCTCTTTCACTCAGCTACCTGAGTGAGGTTTCTAAAACACAAGCCTGGTGAAGTGTGGTGGCACATGCTTACAGTGCTGGCATTCTGGGAGGCTGAGGCAGGAAGACTGCAACGCTGAGCCCAGACTGGACATCAGTATCTCAGTGAAAACCCTGTCTCAAACAAGGGGGAAGGGGGCTTCCACTCACAGAATAAAGGGCACACTTCTCAAGATGGCTCTCCTAGCCGCATCACTTGATTCCATGCCTCTATATCATTGTTTTGTTTCCTTCCTTGTTTATCTAACCAGCTCCTCTCCCTGTCTCCTCTCTAGGCTCAGGCATCATGCTTCCAAAACCCTCCTTCTGGCTCTATCCGGCTGAGTCTGTGCTCCCCAAAAGTGTTCTATACCTCCTACGCTTACGAGATTATCCTGGGAAATTCAGCTATTTGCTATGAGAGAGAATTTTGCTGACTGTTTTACATTACCGCCTCCCCCTTAGCCTGGTTGTTATCACCATGCCTAGAGCTGCCTCTTCTTTGCACCTATGCCTGTGTCTGACGCCAACCCTCCCTCTCTAGGCCTCTCAAATGACTGCCCAAGGACCACCCAGGTAACAGCCCACCTCTAGCTCTGCTCTCTAGAGGGAGGGGCCTCTCCTGGCTATTGGCAACACTACCAGAAACTTGGCATTGAACCACTCACTTCTAAACAGGTGGTCCAGATATTCTGGCAGGGGCTGTGGGCTTCAAAGTGGGAGAGATGGAATCACAAAATGCAGTGTTTTCAGATGCAGCCCCAAGAGCAAGGTCACTGTCAAGGGGAGTCCAGGTGGGAGGAGGACACTAATCTGTTTACCTGCCTGCCTTAGGAATCTGATGGAGGAGGTTTTCAGGAGGGCTGTTTACAAGCCAACCTGCCAGCCCTTCTGGGAGGGAAGGTGAGGAGGCTGAGGTGCATGTTGACACTCCAGGATTCTGGGTGCCTGCTCTTAAACACAGTAGAGAGGATGCGGCCCTCAGTCTGTGGATAAGCGGGGGACTCTCACTCCTACGGGGGATGAGACAGACCTTTGCCTAGGCCTGGAGCACTGCATGGTGCCAGAGAGAATCCTGTGGGCCCGTCACTGTCCTCTGGCCCAGCCTTGGAATGCATCACAAGCCCCTTCAAACAGGGGACTAGGAAACTGACAGTGCCAGGCTATAAAAGTTGGCTTTGCTAATGAGAAGGGCTGCAGTGGAGGGCAGAGCAGTGAATTCAGAGGAGGCAGCAGCAGAAACAGCATGGTAAACCTACACCATTAAAGCAGAGAATGAAAAGCAGAGCTGCCATACAGTTGTATATGTTGTTCACTGCCCAAGGTTGCTCAGCCAAGGGAGCAACTAGGAGTTGAAATCCAGCCTGTGTAACCATTCAGCAAGCTGTGTGGCCTGGTGCAGAATTACATTTGCTGGGCAAAAAGGATGTCTGCTTCAAATCTGCAAAAAAGGGGAACCATTTGGGATTACTGTGACCTTGACGGAGAAGACACTGGGAGCAGCAAGAAAACTTAGGAAAATGTAAGAAAATCCTGGGATCTGGCAGGAGAGGGCAAGGGCTCTGAGGGCCCTGGGGACCCTACCAGACGTGGGCCTCAGAATTTTAGCTGTCAAGATGCTGACCAGGCCCATGACTGTGCCCTCCTGTCTGCAGCCCCTCAGTACTGTCCCACACCCTCTGAGCCACTAGGACTCTGTGGCCAGAGGGACAGAAGCAGTATTTTCATGACTGTAGTCACAAAACCCTAATAAGCCATTTCTGCGCATGTGAGGGACACCTAGGAAAGACAGGAGGCGTCTTCAGCCTGCCATGTGACCGCCACAATGCTTAGCTCTTAGCTGAGACCCTAGCAGAGCTAAGCCACCAGTGTGTGGGTGAAGGCCACATGAGAAGGGGCTGATGTGTTTCCCCTTTTGTTTCTTTCCTATTTATAGCTTCCCCTTTGCCGCATCCACTATTGACAACAACTCACAGGTTCTAACCTGCCTGGAACTTCTAGGAAGATTACAGCCCTGTGCTGAAATCCAGTGACACACAGTGGGAAGAAACCTTGCCTCCTGCCTTCCTGGCTGGCACAGGGGGTGCCCAGGGAGCAGAGGGCCCTGTCAGGCACAGAGGGAGGGAAGGCTGAGGATCAGGGCCAGCTTGGCTGAACTCCGGCTCTGTGCTGCACATACGTGATTATTTCACTCCCCAGAAACCCTCAAGATGAGTCTCATTACATCCATCTTATGGACGAGGACACTAAGAGAGGAAAGACACCTCTGGGCTGCTAGTGAGCTGCCAGCATCTGCTCTGTACCCAGCCCCCTAATCTATCTGGCTCTGACCATGTGGATTTTGTTTTTAAACCCACACTATCATCTGCAAGGTATCTCCCTAGGGGAGAGAGAAACTCAAAATAGTGAAAAGGAACAGAAAAACTTAATAGTGCTCTGCCTAAGTGATAGAAGTCAATCTCCCTACCACCTTCTCCCTCCCTGTACATACTCTCAGGGGGCCCAGGCTCTGTGGAAAATTATATTTCTTGCTTCCACTCCCATCCCTGAGGATTTTTATACAGGTAAAAATCACTGCATTAAAGCTGTACCCTGTGAGGGGCACAGAGGAGGGCAGAACTCATGAGCTGATTAGATGAGCTTCAGTGATTCCCCCCCTCCCCTCTGACCACCCTTTCCTCTCTGTCTATTTTTTAAATTCCAGCAAAGGAAACTCTTCTTTTCCTCCAGCTAGCTTCTCAGTCTACTGCTCAACTCAACCAAAGCACAATCCCTCAGAGTGACTGCCAAGATCCACAGTTCAGATTATAAAATGTGAGAGCAATGAAAGGCATAAATAATAACAGCAGCTGCTTACTGCATGCTAGTTATACAATAGCCAAGTGCAGATTCAGAGACATTATATACAGACCTGTTACACACACACCCATACACACACACACACGCACCACATGCATACCACACACACGCACAAAGTACCAATGAAGAAACTGATAGCCAGAAAGATTACCTACGTTGCCCAAAGTCTCCCAGCTCTTATGAAGGGGTCTTGGACAGCCTGGCTCTTAGAAGCTTCCCTGCCTCTCCAGGATCATCTCTTGGGGCTGCTCCATCCCATTTTACAGGCAAGCGTACAAGTCCCAGGAGATGAGGGACTTGCCCTCAAGTCAAAGGCAGAGCCAACCAAGATGTTGGGACACTCTTTCCTCCACCCCAGGGGCTCCCTACACCTAAGACACTAGGACTATGTTAATTGTACTTTTCCCTGATCAGGTTTAGATCCCCTGTAACACTTCAAAGTAGGAAATTACTAAATGCCTATTTATCTGGACGTATCATGGGCAGATATCCGCATTGCACTTGTGCATCCCTAATGTGCTCAAGGAAGGCTAAATATAGTTTCCACCTATTAGTTAAATACAGATTTCCTCCCTCCCCCTCCACAGCAGATATACAAACAGAAGCCGGGAAGAACAATGGCACCTCACACATACAATAACACTCCTGGAGGAGCTCTGAATGCTCCCTGCAAGGCCAGCAAATATTTTGATAATCTTTCCCCAACAGGATTCTCTGGGGCTGAACAAATGGACACAGTTGGGAGCCACGTTTCAGCAAAAATACACAGGAAGAGACATTACATCAGCAGAGGGATGTGCCTCTCCAGCCTACTGAGAAGGGAACCAAATTGCTCTTACACATGTGCAGACTGGAGGGTGGGGCTGCCCACAGGCTTCTGTGGTGTCCCTCAGCACCCAGCGCAGGGCAGGAATGTAGGGTGCCTGCAGTGGACACCATCCAGAGGGAGGTGGGCAGAGGTCACTAAGGGCACAGCTTTTCTGGTCAGCCCAACGTGTGTGTCCGGACGGGCTCTGCTGCTTGAAGTCTTATGACCTTGGGCAAATCCTTTGCCTCTCTCTGGACCTCGGTTTCCCCGCTGTGAAATGGGGTTGAGAAGAGTGCATAATCTGTTCTTGGATTGGCTTTAGGATTTGGGTATAATGATGCAAGGAAAGCACCGGGCACAGGCCCGGCCCATGCAGGGGCTGAACCGTCATAAACCCAGTTGCCATCCCAAGAGCCTCCACTTTCCTAGCAAGGAGCCCTGGAGGGTAGGTTCTCTGCTGTTCTAGGCCCCTTACTGAGCTTCCCTGAGGGTGCTGAGGCCCCTCTGTAACCCAAGACACACCTTTAGGAGGGGCCTGAATGACTTGCCACCCCACGCCACAGGTCTCCTTTGTCAACATTCTACCAAGTGAGAGACCTGAGAGTGAGTGTGCCCCACACGTGTCTGTCTACCGGGCAGTGGGAAAACCCTGAGATTCCTGGCACAGGACATGACTTCACAAAAGCATATTATTTCAAATAAACATATTATTTTAAAAATGTAATGCCAAACTAGTAAACATTTGTAGAAAGTGGAAATAATATGGAGCCTAGGGACAGAAGAAGGTGCTGTACAGAGAGTGGTGCGTGGCGGAGAGCTGACTGGCAGGCCGCTGGGGGCTGCTTCACATGCAGCTCCTTTGTCCCCTCCTCATGCCTACTTCCTGGCCCCGACCCAGGGCCTTTTTCCAAAGGTGATTTTGCCTCCTCTTTGGTGCTCACAGGCCTAGCAGGACCTGGAGAACTCCCCTGGGGCCTACATTCTCCTGTGACTCACTAGTCAGGCAGCAGGACCTGAGGCAGAAGAGCCATTTCCTGTGCCCCTGAATGTGGCCAGACACTCGCCTGCACCCTGCCTTCAGCTTCCCAAAAGTACGTGAGTCACTCTCAGGTGCAGGGCAGGGCCTGGCACACAGAAGGGCTAGGTGAAGGTGGCTGAAGGGCCCAGGCCATGCTGAAACCTGTAGGTGGGGTGGGATCAGGGGGACACAGAGCCCTTGGTGCTTTCGCCACAAAGAAGCCTAATCTTCCACTGTGCCTCAGGTGTGGAATTCTCATAGTGGAAGTCTGGAGCCAACACACATATCCTTGCGCACTCCCGGCCTCCCAGGTATATCCACATTGCTGCACTAAATCCCTTCCTGAAGCCACCCTCCCCACTCCCTTCCACAGTCCCAGAATCCAGTTTGATGTTATGGGAAGAAACTGTGTCTGGGTGTAGGGGTGGGGTTGGGGGTGAGGTAGGCCTGTAGAGAGAGAATGTTGACAACAAATCTAAGCACACTGACCACAAAGGAATCTTAAAAACAACCTCAGCCCAACTGTCTCCAGTCTGTGCCACCAACTTATCAGCTCGGGTCTAGGTCAGTGGAGGTCAAAGCCAGCTTGGCACATCAAGCCGAACCTAGCAAGCTCACCACCTGGCTTTGAGCAATAGAAACAGCTACCTTGGCCACCAGGCCCTCTAGTAAGTCTGTTTTCCTGCCATCCTTGGGCTCAAAGAGGGTCAGCTTGCATGGTAGGGACATCCCCTGTCCCTGATTTGACTCTGCTGCTCCAGTCTCAGAGTTCTCTCAGAGGCAGACGTGGAGCCATCAGAGTTCATTAAGACAGGAGGTCAGATAATAGCCCCAGACCTCCCTGGAAACTACACACCGCCCAGTGGCATGGAACTGGCCAGATCCTAGCCCTCCCAAGAGTGCCAGGCATTGTGTTTCAGGGCAGCTCTGCTTCGCTGCTCCCACAGGAAGCAGACAGCTTGCTTCCACCTTGTTTTTAATTTCCAGGATCCTGTAATCCCCTTAGGAATACTCATGTCTCCATGATAGTCAGAGAGGCAGCTACCCACACACTTCAGAGGCTTTGGACCTGACCCCTGTTAAGCCTGAAGCTGGGCTCTCTGGGAAGCAGGTGAGCAGGTCTGGGGCCTGCAGTCCAGGGTCAGCTGTCATGGCTGGTCCCTGATGGAAGAGCTGCCAGGTGTGCCCTACCCCAGTGTGAAGATGGGTTGCTCAAGTTACCTGGAAAAGGAATTGTGGGCAGGCTGCACCCTCCTGAAGTTTCTAGAGGGAAAATAGATTATATATACAATGTGTGTAGTGAGGGGTCTCATTTGGAGAAATGAAATCACATTCATAAAAAGGAAAACAACTCTAAAATTACTGGTTTTTAATAATCAGCTGTGTGTGTATGTTAGGGTTTTTAAACAGTGAAACACTTCTGCAGGCTTTTAAATTATATGTAACATAAAATGATAATGCATATCACATGCATATTATGTGTTTTGGTTTACAAAGTGCTTTTATAGGCCAAATCATTTATTTATTCATTCAACAAATCCTAATGAGCCCCCACAAGAACCCAGACACCATCATATCCATGGAGGACCACAGAAGTGAGCAAGGCAGGCAGACCCTCACTTCCACGGAGCTTACCTTTAGCTGGGGGAGACAGACCACGCACTACAAACAAATGAATCTGCAAGCTGAATGAATCTACAAGGGAGTGGTGAGCACTATGATGACCAAAAATCTGGGTAATGGCTACAGCTGCATTGTTCAATATGGTAGCCAAAGGAAGTTATTTAAATTTAAGTTTAAGTTATTAAGATGAAATGAAATGAAACATGCAGTTTCTCAGTCCACTCAGCCACATTTTTGGTGCTGAATAGCCACACGTGGCTAGTGTCATGGGTGCAGGTCATTTCCATCACACAGGAATTTCAACAGAATGGCAATGGGCTAGAGAGAGTCTTGGGGCTGATTTAGACTGAGTGGCCAGAGAAGGCCTTTCTGAGGAGGTGCCCTGAGATGAAGCCTAAAAATGACAAGAAACCAACAATAGAGGGGTGAGTTGGGTCAGAAGGCGTAGGCACTCTAGGGTAAAAGTCCAAATATAGGGAAGGGCTTGGGGAGCTTGAGGAACAGTAGCAATGATGGTATGATTGAAGTATAATGAGCTGGGGGTGGCAAGAGTGGCAATAACAAAGGCAAAAGTAATATGAATAGGTGACATCTGTTAAGTTCTTTCTATATGCTAGGCATCTATGAGGTAGGTACTATTACCCTCACAGATGAGAATACTAAGAAACAGAGTAGAGACACTTGACTAAAGTCACACCACTAGTAAGGCAACAGGGTTAGGATTTCAGCTGGGTGGTGAAGCCACAGAGCACTTAGCCATTGGACCATACTGTATCTTGGGAGTCCAGGATTGTGTCATGGACTTGATCTGATGTGATGGAAGTCATTGAAATTTTGAGGCAGGAGAGTGATCCATCTATTGCATCTGTTCGTAGGGGTAGAATAGATCCTGATCTTGAGCATTCAGAGGGTCAGACAGGTACTGGAGCTGCAGGGAAAATCATGACTTCCAAATCAATACATTCTGAGACACTGACTTTGGATGTGGGATGTTATGGCTTATATCTAGATGTCTTTCCAAAGCCTTATGCGGTCATAGGTGGGGCTTTTTGAAGGTGGCTGGATCTAGTATGTAATGCTGGGATCAAGGATGTGATGCTGGAATTGATTCATGGTATGATGCTAGGATTAAGGCTGCCCCACCCTGGGTATGAGTGCTACCTGAATAGGATATAAAGAACAGGAAGAGAATCACTGCTTGTTGCTTGTCATTTGCTACTGCTGCTTGCTGCTTGCTGCCTGCTGCCTTCTGCCTGCCAAGAACTGTTTCTCCTCTTTGATGCCCCTCTGACATCCCACCCTGCCTTGGAGCCAGCCAACTATGAACTGAATCCTCTACAAACTGTGAGCTACAAAAAACCTTTCCTCCTTTAACTTTGGGAGTCAGGTATTTTGTCTCAGCAAGAGAAAAGTAACTAAGACATGGGGTCTGTATGTTCCAAGTTCCCTTGTACAAGAAGGAATGAAACTGACAGACCTCCCAGGGAGAAAGCAGGAATGTTGCTTCATATAACTCTACTCCCTGCCTCTGAAAACAAATGCCTGAGGTGCTTAAGTAAAATATGACTTTTAACCACCTCCAACCCTTAACACTTTCCCTTATCAAATTGCAACTTTGATGTGCTAAAGAGAACAAGATAGCTCAACTATTGTTTTCCTCCCACCCCCAGCTACCTTGGTGGCCATGGGGACCCTTTCTGGGGCGCAGGTTCAAGTCAAGGTCACACCACACAGTATTCCCTATACCTGACACCCTCTCCACTTTAGTCAGGGTATGTAACCTCTGTGACTGCCTTTCTTCATGACTAAAATGAAGATAATTATGGCTAACTGCTATTCTGTCTCATAGCACTGTTGTGGGAATTAAGTTAGAATTAAAGAAGTCAAACAGTTATCATAGTCAGCTATGATATATTATCCTTACTGGGAGGACAAGAATAGGAAAGGAGGTGCCCATAGCCAAAGGCCAGTCTCAAGGCTGCAATGAATATGGATCCTAGAGTCACCCAGGAAGCAATTCCACTGGAGCCACTGTGAGTTAGTCAGAGGATTCTCGTAAACTCTGGGTGCTGCCCCACAAGTTACTCTGAAGGTTGAAAGAACCCGTTCCCCCAGCCCTGGCTGCAGTTCCTATGGGTAGAGAAGCAGCCACCAGCCAGCTTCCTACCTTGCCTCTCCCTGGCCTCCAGGTTGCTTGGGTCAGATGCAACTGCTCCTATGGCTGAAAGTGAAAGACAAGGCTTCTCGGTTTGGTTCGAGGAAGTTAACAGTCTCTCAGGAAAATAGCACTTCTCTGGTTCTGTCCCAGGTTAAGTAACCAGGGCCTGAGGCTGGGTGGATCTGAGTCTGCAATGCCCCTGGAATCATCTGTGGGCTGTGGAGCTAAACACTGCCCATCCAGCCCAGATGCTTATTTGCCTGCTGTCTCAACAGCTGACGATTTAATTCTAAACAGCAGTGACTCACAGGACAGCAGTTCCCTTATTTGCCAGTGAAGTCTTAGGAAGATTAAGCCATTCTCTCAGGTAAAAGACTGTCCTAACTTTTCAACAGGGGCAGAGGGAGGCAAGCCAATTGTGATTAGGGCACTGATTTGGAGCTGCTTGTCTGGGTTTGAATCCCGCTCCACCACTTGCAGAGTCTTGTGATCTTAGATGAGCTAGCTATTTATTTATTTGTTTGTTTGTTTGTTTGTTTATTTATTCATTTATTTATATATTTTGTGTGTGTGTGGTGCTGGGGATTGAACCCAGCACACAATAGCACTGAATTATATCCCCATCCCTTTTTCAAATTTTTAAATTTTGAGATAGGTGCTTGCTAAATTGCCTAGGGTAGACTCAAACTTGTGACCCTTCTGCCTCAACCTCATGAATAGCTGGGATTACAGGCATGTACCACTGCACCTGGCACTTGGGTTTAACCTCTCTGTGATTCAGTGTCCTTATCTGCAAAATGGAAATAATAATAGTACTTACTGCAGAGGTTAAGATAAGGTTTAAATGAATTAATATCTATACAGAGCTTAGACCTATGCCTGGCATATAGTAATGCTTACATCAGTGTTTGGTAAATAAATGTCTGGTAATGGGGAATTGGCTATATAAAATTTATGTAATACAATACTATACAGCCATTAAAATCTCTATAGCAGCATGAGAATACATTCATGATTTATTACCAAGTGAAAGAATATATTTTAAAACAAACT
>NW_004624742.1:3860319-3918234 GCF_000247695.1 Heterocephalus glaber | reverse complement strand
AAAGCAATCAAATGCAGTAGATATTCATAATCCAGCTTAAATGATCATGCTTTAAAATAATAATAACAGTCCTGATGTTCCACAGCCTGGATCATTCAGGGTCCCTCCTAGAGAGGGTGACCAGCACCACATGCTTTAGTGATTGGCCAAATGTTATCATCAAAAAGAAAAAGAAAAGAAACCTAACAATATTAAATGCTAATATGGTTATGTTGAACCATCTTCCTTCTGGGACTAATCAAAAGCTAACTGGACCCATGCAGCCAGACTTGAATCTTACCTAGACAGCAGCCGACCCACATACATAAAACAAAACAAAGCAGCTGGTGTGAAAGCAGGGTGTAAAAGCAATAGCCTGAGCGTGTTTTGCAAGGTGGTGAGTGAAAAAGGAGTCATGAAGTTGTGAGCACAGACAGGATGGGGCGGGGTGGGGGAGCATTCCTCCAGTCACTGAGTCAGAGAGGAGGAAATGGAACCTCCTCAGGGGCTGCTAAAATAAAGGAAGGAGATAAGCATCTCATTTTACTGCTTACTTGTGTAGAACTTGAAGGGAGAAAAGAATAACTAGAACTAGCCCCTGAACCATGACCCTGCATAATGGGCCAACTGCTCTAGTCTGTTACCAAGCCACTTCACATGCTGCTTCAGAGCCTTGCAAAACAATTTAACCTCCAGCACCCTGTACTGGGTCCCAGCGGAAGGGACTAACGTCAGATTGAAGCTGTGTGTGCCAGAGCAGGCAGTAGAATGAATCTAAAAACATCTTAACTTGCTTCCAGGGTGCCTTGTTTGGCTTTGCCTGTTTCCTTAGTTTAAAACTCATCATTTCACTTTCACTTCCCCCAATCCAAACAACAGTGGATCCTTTGCAAGTTGTCATAATCTTTTTCATCTCCATGTACATAGCTCGTAAATCCCTTCCCCAGCATTCCATTGCCCTCTGAAGATGTGAAGAACTTCAGAAGAATATCAAAATACTAGTAGCAAATTCTTAAACTGTGTAGTTGAATAAAACTTTTGGTTGACAGCAACTGGTTTTACTTCCCCCTTCAATCTTTCCAAATGTTACCCTGGAGTACCCCATAAAACTTACCCTAGTCACAAACAACATTGATATCCACCTGAAAAAGATCATCACAATCATTTCCCACATTTCCCACAGCATAACTTAGCTGGAATTCCTTCTTTCTTTCCAAAGAATAAGGGGACCCAGGGAGCTACATTTACCCTACTGGGGCTATGCCCAGGACAGAGACAGGAGGCTTTCTTATTTTTAAGGGTGAGATGGCAGTGATTAGAACATCCAAATGATTTTTGTTGTGTGCATGAGGATCAGCTTCTACACTTTGGGCTTGCTTAAACAGGGGCCACAAAGTTTGTATCAGGAGAAGTGATTGCATATTTGAAGAAGGTAATAAAAAATTTCTAAGAGAAATGATGCAATAACCTAAACAGTCTTTGTTCTCTTTTGAAAAAGGAGGACCTGGGATCCCCGATGAAGTCAGAACCCCCTTCCTCCCTGGGCATCTGGTTCACCCACAGAAGAGAGGCACAGGAGGCGTGTACAGGTGCCAGTGCAGAGCACCTGTAACTTCTCAGGCAGGTGATAACACCAGATCTCCTGGAACTGGGTATGTTTCCCTCATCTGATCTCAAGAGTTGGTGAGATGACACTGATTTACAGCTGCATTTCTTTTCCTTTTCTTTTTTCAACCCTCCTAATCTCTGATCTCTTCAAAGGATATTCAAAGAAAAGAGAGGTTGACACATCTGCCCAGTTGGGAAGTGGTTTTGAACAAGTGCTGATGTTCTGACACACACTTTGTCTTAAAATTGGTTCCTTGTGCTTCCACGGAACAGGGTAGTCTGTGGAGGTGTTTTCCAGTGGCTCCCAGAACATTGAGGCCTTCTCTGTCAGAATAAGTGACCCTATTCTTGGTTTGAATGTGTCCCCTAAATGTTTATGTGTTGAAAACTTAATCCTCAAATCATATGTTAATGGTATTTGAAGATGGAGCCTTTGGGAGGTAATTAAGATAGATGAGTTTGTGAGGGTAGGCTTCCATGATACCACTAATGGTTTTGTAAGAAGACAGAGGCCTGAGCTGGCCTGCTTCCTCTGTCTCACCACGTGATGCCTCTTGCCATGTTGTGATGCCACAAAATGTCCCTCATTGGATGCTGACACCGTGTTCTTGGACTTCATAGCCTCCAGGCCTGCGAGCCAAATAAACTCCTATTCTTCATGAATTGCCTAGTTGCAGATATTCCGATGTTCTTATAGCAGCAGAAAACAAACTAAGATATCTGCGTGTATATGTTTTGAACTACTGGTGTTAGATTAGGATTAATGGTGGGATAAGTCTCAGCAGACAGCCCTTCCTCAATTCTTTTTTAGAACAGCAAGAAGGAGGGAGGGGAACATCTCTTGGACTAGAGATGAAGAAACAAAAAGAGGGCTGTTTAATGAAAAAACTATTGTGCTGTTTCAAAAAATTCTGTTTATGAGATTGTAGATGAGGGGGCTCTGTTTGATCAACTCATATACGCTATTAGAATGAGAGCTTTGCTCTCAGCAATTATTGTAGTGGAATCTATTCCTTGATAAAACATCATGTAATTCTTTCACATCTCTCCCTTAAATATATAGTTTTTATTGTTGTTGTTGTTGTTGTTAGATTAAACTCAGAGCTTTGCACATGCTAGGGAAGCACTGTACCACTGAGCTACACCATTAGCCCCTATCATACATTTTCTTTAAAAAGAAAATATATGAATTGTCTTCTAAAATCAATTCACAAAATGAATGGACCTGTCCAATGCCTGCAAAGTTGCTTTGGAGGACACTTAATAGCTTTAGATTCTTTTTCAGAAAGGAAAAATAAAAAGTCAGGCCAACTTGACCAAATCCATGAAGGAATGAAATAAGAATCCAAGTGTCCCAGGATTTGTAAAGCAATAAACCCATTCTTGGTGGGATAAGAGATTACAAGGTGGGAGCATGAGAGCCAAGGCAGGCTGACCAAGAGGTGTCTCCCTCCCTGGACTTGTGCCCCTGTCTCTTACTTTTTACTCACTGGAGACATCAACCTGGCAAGGCAGGTAAGCATAGCTATGCTGTGCCTGGCATGGCTGGAGTGGGGAAGCCTCACCCCAGCTGCCCCATCCCTTAGAGAATTTGAATGGTACCTTTCAGTAGGTAGAACCAAAAACCCAAAGCACTGGTGGGGAAAGGCTTTATCTTATCCTGGCTAATCTGAGAACTTGATACAGAGCCTTGAAGAGCCAACTGAGCACATCTCTAACATTTAAATTACAAATTTCTTTACTACTCTGGGAACTCTTCCACAAACCACATCCAGCTCCCAGTGATGGTCTGTGATCCACAGGCCCAGTGCCCAGCAGCCAAGTCAAATCCCATGAGCTGTGACTGCTGTCCAGCTCTGTGTTAGCTGCTCCCCTGATCCCAGTTATCGTTTACTCTCAACCTTTTATTTTCCACCCAAGTGACTGTAGTAGTCAGTTTTCCATTACTATAACAAATATGTGAGATAATCAACTCATCAAGACAAAAAGTTTATTTTAGCTCATAGTTTTAGAGGTTTCAGTCCACATTTAGTAAGCCCCATTGCTTTGGGGCTGTGTCAAGGCAGCAAATCATGACAGAAGTGTGTGGTGAAGCAAAGCCATTGACCTCATGCCCAGAAGGCAAAAAGAGAGAGGAAGAGATTAGGGTCACACAATTTATTTCAAGGTCATGCACCCAATGACCTAAAGACCTTCCTCTAGGCCCTACTTCTTTTTTTTTTTTTTGGTATTGGGGATAGAACTTGGGACCTTGTGCTTGTGAGGCAGGCGGTGGCACCACTGAGCAAAATCCCTGGTCCTGGGCCCTACCTCATAAAGTTTCTGCCACCTCCCAGTTGTGCCAAGTTAGAGACCAGGCCTTTAATGCATGGACTTTTGGAGGATACTTATCCAAACCATAACAGTGACATCCCATTCCTTGAGCTATCAACAATTGATGTTTCATGATTCTGTTTCTCGGGCTATCTGAACACTATTGTCTACAAGAGCCTCCTTCTTTATTTCCAGTGCTCTTCAAGTGACAATTTCTTCACTTTTTAAAGCTTTTCTGTGCATCTACCCCTTGTTCCTTCTCCATCCTTGCCCTCTGTATTAGTCAGATTTCTTGTTGCTGAGACACAGTATCTAACACTCACATTTAAAGGAAGAGAGATTTGATTTGGCTCACAGTTTGGGCAATTCAATCCATAACTGACTGATCTCAAGACAGGAACACCAGGGTGGGAGGTCATGGCACAGCAAAGCTGCTTAGTTCATGGTGGCTGGGAAGCAGAATATGGGGATACTTCCAGAGAAGAAGGTTCTAGGGATCATAATAGATCCCAGTGCCATACCTATCCATGACCTACCCAGACACACCCAGAAGTGTGTTCCACTAATCCCCCTGGCAGATCTCAAAGCCCATCAAGTTGACACTCCACTCTAACCATTCTGCTCTCTCCTCTTTGCCTCCCCTGACACTGTTCTTTCTATTTTCAACTACTGTCCTTCCTTTGCGGGCTTCTTCTTGTTCCTACCATTGGCCACCCTCAGTCCTCTGTTCCCAGGGCCTTTCTCTCTTCCCCAAAGTCTTTCTTTATTCTCTTCATCCTGTGCTGCCTACCTATCACTCTCACCACATCACTGACTCCAAGGTGCCTGGATGGGCATCACAGGGAGAAAAGGAGCAGCCCCCAATAAGGATAGTTGAGTTGATTTCTAAAAGGTTTTATCCAGCCCTGGCACAATTCATGGTTAAGGCCAAAGGATGACAATACTGTTTAGACCTGGGTTGCTGCCCTCTTCTTCTCACTAGTTGGAGAATCTGGACTTCCTCAGAGTCTTCCCCAAGTGCTGGCTCCTTAATAATCTGATTTTTCAATGCTTCTAAAAACAAACTTCTTGGGCCACACCCAATAGATCTGGTCCACACTGGCCTTTCAGCCTCATATCGTGCCCTGTTTGCTCTCTGATCTACTGATCTCTTACTGCACAGGTTGTTCAGTTTCTCAAGTACACTGTGTTCCTTCCTTCTGAGGAATTTTGATCATGCTATTCCTTCTGCCTGGAAAACACACACACACCACCCCACCCCACACACATCACCCCACCCCACACACATCACCATCTAGTTAACACCTTTTGTTATTTATCTCTTATTGTGTAATAAATTTCCCTTAAACTTAGCAGTTTAAAACAAAAATCTGTTATCTCATATTTCCTTTAGGTCAGGAATCTGGGGTCAGTTTAACCAGATTGTTCTGGTTTAAGGTCTCTCAAGAGGTTACATTCCTGCTGTCAGCCCAGGCTTTACAGGGATTGGAGCTGGAGGATCCCTTTCCAAAAACATTCATGTGGCTGCTGGTAGACCTCAGTGCCTCTCAGGCTATTGGTGGAGACCTCAGTTCTTTCCTTGCCACGTGACCTCTCCATGGCTGCCTGAGTGCCTCAGGATGTGGAAACCAACTTCTCCCAGAATGAAAGATGAAAGAGAAGAGAGGGGAAGGGAGGGGAGGAGAGAAGAGGCGCTTCAGTCTTTTGTAATCTAATCTCAGAAGTGGCTACCATACCTGCTGCCATATGTGAGACCAGCACTGGTACAATGTCAGAGAAGACTACACGTGGCATTCATACCAGCAAGTGGGTGCCTCTGGGGCCATCTTGGAGGGCTAACCTAATTAGAACTTCTTTTCCTTACTATATTTTTTCTATAGTTGGTCTCCATTAGACTGTAGGATTCTTGAGAACCAGTGTCTGTTTTGTGTATGGATTAGTTACCTTTTGCTGTGGAACATAGCAACTGAAAACTCAGTGACTTTAAAAAAAAAGCATACATTTATGATTTCTCATGTATTTGTATCTGTAGGTCAGCTGGAGTTCTCCTGACCTGGAGCAGGCTCAACTGATTTTTCTTGGCTCAGTCATGCATCTGGTATCAGCTATTGGGACCCATCTGGGGCTGATGAGTCTAACATGGCATCTCTCCTGTGTCTGGCAGGTTGCAGACCACTGGCTATCACAATGGAAATAAAAGGGCCATGTGTCTGTCTGCATCAGCCAACTAGTCTGGGCATGTTCACATGCAGCTACTGAGCTTCAAGAGTGAGAATGGAATGGTACAAGGGTGCTTGAGGCCAAGATTTGGGAGAAATATAATGTTGCTTCCATCACATTCTGTTGGCCTGGACAAGTCACAAGGCCAGCCCAGAGTCAAAAAGTGGAGAAATAAACTCGACCTGATGATGACAGGAGTTGCAAGTCACACTGCAAAGAAGGCAATGCAGTCACTTTTGTAAACAGCACATCATAGTATCCTCAGAGCCTCAATAAATGGAGAACTCAATAAACAGTGGACTCGATAAATAGAGAATTTCTCAAATGGATGAATTTGAACATTTCAATTTTAGTTGTTCTCATTTTGTACTTAGTTTGTCTCTGTTACTGCTAAGCAAGCATCTGAAGACAGAAATCCTGTGTTCTTTATGACCCCACAACACTGACACTACTTTGGACTCCACAATGATGAGTGGAGATGGTGAATAAATGTAATGTTGAGTCTTTCAAACCCTCTTTGCACATCTCCACTTCTAGGCCTTCCTCAGTGTTTAAAGGCTCCTATTGCAGATTTGGATAGGTTTTGTAACCTAGTGGACCAGGGCTTCGATTCTGAACCTGCCATTAACTAACTATGGGACCTTTGACAAGTTTCTTCATCTGCTGAGCCTCAATTTCTTCTCCCACAAATTTTGAGTGGCTACTCAGAACCGTTGCAGGGCTGAAGTGCAGTTGCATGTGTGAAGTGCTGAACATAGTGACAGGCACTAAATGCATGCCATCCCTTTCCCTTTACCCTCATCCCCTGAATCATCTTGACCTTGATCTAGCCCCATCCCTGGCTCAGTCAGCCTGCCCCAGGAAAGCCACATCTATTCCACACCTCTCTTGGTCCTTTGAATGCAATTGTTGGCATACACATAGGACACCTGAACTCCAACTAGTATACAACTCCTGTGGCCACAGATGGGCAGGAAAACTGTGGAACACAGTGATTTCTGCCCTGCCTGGCACTGCTTCTCTAATTCTAAGGCCAGAGGAGCTCCTTGTACACCTCAGGTGTTTGGAGATCTGGCTGCCTTCCAGCACTCTGTCCTGACTTCTTGGCCTCCAGCCATTATCAAGGTAGTCACTGCTCAGGTCCATTTTTAAACCCTGTGCACATTTCCCTTTTTTCAGATCAGCTGTCTTATATCTAGGTTCTCCCTTTTCCTTTTTTTCACATCTCCTCCTTCTCTTCCCCACCTTACTACTTTTGGCTTTTCTCCATATGCCAGGCAGCCTGCTAAGCACTTTATTCTAATTGTCTGATTAATTCTTACATCAACCCTATGGCACAGGCACTGTTATTACCAACACTTCCCTGATAAAAAGATCGAGGCTCAGAGTTCACACAACCCACTCAAGTCTGTACCCTCAATGGGTGGTAGAATCAGAATTAAACTCTGATTTGTCCCTTTCCCCCTATTTCCTCCTGTTGTCCACTTGGGCATCATCCTGTGGCAATTTTCTGATAGAACAATCCTTCTCGTCATATGGTTGGTCTAGATGTTATCAGCATTTTTTTTCAAAAACTGCCATATTCCTCCTCAACTCTTGCTTTCCTTTTTCTCTGGGGCAGTGGAGTTCAGTAGAACTTTCTGGAAAGATAGAAATGTTCTCTGTGATCTCCTCATGGTTGCCACTAGACACATGTGGCTTTTGAGTATTTGATAGGTGACTAGAATGGCTGAGCAACTGCATATTAATTTTATTGAAAAGATTTAAGATGTGTCACATACATGCATCAAATAACCACAATGAATGTGAACATTATATGTTGTGAACATTAACTATAAATCATAACATTAACAGTAATAATGAAAATGGGAAAAGGGGATCTAGAGATGGAGGGAGGTAGGTGGATGGGGATGAGAGGGGAAATAAAAAAGAATCAAGATATGCTATGTACATGTACCTACTCCCTGAGATGAATATAAACTTCATATATTGCAAAAATGTACTAATAAGATAAAATTAAACAGAAACAACTACAAAAATAATTTTTAATTAATTTAAATTTACATAATCACAGATGATAGTAGCTATTGTATTGGATAGTAAAACTCTAGGGTCTTTTGTGCAGTTTCTTACTGGAGGGAGGAGGAGTTTTCCTGGAGGTAGAGGCAGGTAAACGGGAAGGAAGGCAACCTGAGGAACCCACAGAACTATCTTCTCATAAATACTGATTCACTTAGAAAGCATCTCATAAGGACAACTCATGTAATGATGTCCAGACTTCTGATCTAAGATTCTTTCCAGAACCTCTGCCTTCCAGTCATCACATTCCTCATGAGGTCAACAAGAATGCCAGCCCCTCAGAATTATGTTGGGTCTTTCCAGAGAAACAGCTTTCCTCAGCAACACACAGATTGAAATGTGTCCATTCCAGCATTGGGAGAGTGAGAAATCACTGGACTAAGATTTTCTTCCTTAGCGTATGCTGAAATCAATATTTAGTCACTATGACCTGTGACCTGCTGTTTACATTTATATAGAAGTTCCCACTTCAAGTTTTCTGGAAATGCAGTTTTAAAAATCCACAGCAAGGGCTGGGGATGTAGCTCAGTGGTATAGCACTTGCCTAGCATGTGGAAAGACCTGAGTTCAATTCCCAGTGTGTGTGACACACAATGAGAAAGAAAAGAAAACACAAGTGGAGAAGAGAGATGAAAAAATCAGACAACTTTTGTAGATTTGATTTCCTTGTAATTTTTTAAATAAATAGGTTTCATGCTGGTAACTCAAAGGAGTTACCAGCTTTGAACTCCTTTGAGTCCCTTCAACCAGGTATTTTTATCCATTTATTTATCATATATTTCAAATAAAAATATAGATATTTATTTATTATATTGATAGTGATAAAATATTTATCAAATATTTTAAAGTTCCTACTGCATGTACATTTAGCTATTGTCACAAGAATTATGAGGCCATAAAGCACTTCAGTCATACTTTTATTACGGCACTCGATCAATAAGCAGCAAGTTATTGCTTTACATATCTATTTCTGTTTCTAGATTGGGGGTCTTTGAGGGTTGGGACACTGGTCCCTAGAACAATGGCCAGCACAGAGCAAGAGCTTAATAGATATTTCTTCCCCAGAGGATACTGGCTGGTACAAAGTAGGTGTTTATTCACTATTCCCTGAAGGATATAAAACCACAGTTTGTCATAATGGGCTAGATCCATGGTCCCCAGAGCCCAGTTGTCCATCTCCAACATGGAAGTCCTTCTGGACACAAGTTTCAAAATCCCTAAGGAATCTGAAGCAACTTGCTCTGAGATCACACTTCATGAATTCATCAAATCCCTCCTTGCCTTAGTTATATTTTAAGCCTCTGCTGTCTGATGGGATAAAAATTTTCCCAAGGTACTAATACTAATCATAAATAGGACCTCCTTTCCCTTTTTGTAAGATTTCTTAAAACTTCACCAAGTTCAAAGATTGTCCATCATCTTCACCTAGCAACCCAATATTTGATTAAGACTTATATGTTAATCTAAAAAGCTAAAAAAGATTCTAATAGTCTCATCCATGCCTTTCAGTTTTATAAACTCTTATCACCTCCATTTTTTGACTTGTACCTCCACAGAACAAAGCATTCTTAAGAAGTCTCTTTTGAATATGAAAGTGACTTACTATGTTTATCACCTCTACATACTACTTTCTGAGTGCTTTTCATAAGTTTCAGTGACAAAAACTATACAAAATGTTCATTCATTTATTAGTTTACTTGAAGCCTCATTCCACAAATATTTATCACACGCCTGGTATGTGCAAGTCCCTGCAATTTTGTACCGTCCTAGATGGAATAAAAGTACAAACCAGCAGTGCCTCCTTGCTATTTCTTTACTGCTCAATTTCTGGAGGAAACAATGTATGACAGGTCA
Source organism: Heterocephalus glaber (assembly GCF_000247695.1). The sequence continues at coordinate 3,908,181 of NW_004624742.1, read as the reverse complement.
TCACCTCTGTGTTTACCTCCTTTTTTTCTTGTTTCTTTTTTTCTTTGAATTGCAGATTATCTCCTAGTATTATTTTTTTCCATAAAGAAAAAATGTCTTCTTTCTCTGGGTAGGTTGTAAGTTCTTTGGAAAGCTGAGAGGAGCAAAGGATCTTTGAGATTTTCACCTCAAGTGGCAGGGCCACTTGAAAGGTGAGGAAACAGGTTCTGGAGGGATTAACTGCTTACCCAAGATCTCTCATTTGGTCAGTGATAGGGCTGGGATTCTCATGAGATGTGCCTGGCTCGAAAGTTGCTGGAGCTGCCACCTCATCAACTTGCCTCTTGAATGCCAGAGCTGGTGGCTCACATTTATTTAAATACCTCAGAGAGTTGGCTCAGAGCTGGCCCACAGCAGACAGTCAAAGCTATTTATAGACTTGACATGATTTAAATAAATGCAGATGGTTTGACTGATGAGGCAATTAACCTGGCAGCACTTATTCCTCACATTCTGGACAGATGGCAGCTCTTAAGGAGAAATGTAAAGGCCTGGGGATTATGAATCATTATCTCTTCCTCTCTCCAACCAACTGAGATAAAAGCTACAGGCTTGGCCTTGACTATACACTTTTTAGATTTCTGTTAGAACAAGCAGCAAACCTTAATGAATTTGAGTAGAGCCAACTTGCAACTATTTACGGTGACAGAGCAAGAATATCATCTGCCAATCCTGCCAAAGTTGCCTTTGGACCAAGAATGTCAGTGTCTCTTCAGTGGGAAGACAACTGTTTCACGTTCAGCAGAGAGGTCTAAAGGCTTCAGGATGCTGAGAGAGCCCTGTCCAGGCTGGCACAAATGTGAAGGGCAGGAAGCAGGACTGAAAAGCCCCACCAAGAGTCAAGAGCTAGATCTCCCCTCTTTCACATCTTTTTATTTTCTCACAGTGCTAGGGACTGAACCCAGGGATCTCACACATGCTAGACAAGTACTCTATACTGACTTACTCTCTCAGCCTTCTCCTGTGTTTTAAAATCAATGGCTATTTAAATGCTCCTTAAATGGTGAAAATGATTATGGGCCAGGGATTTAGCTCAGTGGCTCCAGCACCTGCCTCACAAGCGCAAGGTCCCGTTTGATCCAAGGTACCAAAAAAAAAAAAAGAAAAAGAAAAAAAGAAAAGAAAATGATTACAAAAATGAAACTTTTGTATTTTTGTAATCTTGATTCATATATTTACATATTACCTATTAAAAAGAATTTTTAAAAATCTGCATATTCTCTCATCCACAACTTGAACTAGCATGGAGTTGATTTAATAGCACTGGTCAGCAAAACTGGGAATTAATTCTGACTCTGCTATTAATTATGTTTTAAAAACACAAATTTATCTTGCTCAAAACCCTTAAAAGTTCAATGTTGGCTCAAGGGATCAGAGTGATCTAACTCCTTCCTGCCTTACTATAGGTTTTTCCCCAAACCAGACCGTTATATAAGGGTTTGGGTGCAACTAGATCAAAATTACATATAGATACTATAATCCCAGAGCATGGTAAGGGGTTGGAGACATGAAAGGCATGGGAGAGGAATACCAATAAACAGCACTTTATGAACTGGTGACCATCACAGGACTTGAGTTTAATCTCCCATGGTTCCTCTAAGAGACCATGTAGAACATATCTTAGAAGTGTTTGATGTGCCGGGGATTTGGCTCAGTGGTTTCGCCACCTGCTGCGCAAGCTCAAGGACCCGAGTTCGATCCCTGGTACCCCCCCCACCCCCAAAAAAGAAGTGTTTGAGTAAGGGCAAGGAAGCTAAGGGATTTTTCCATCAGCCCTATTCTTTACAGGTCACAGATCAATCTGAGGGCATGATCTCCTCTACCTTTCTAATCTGCCTCATGCAAGGCCATAGACAGGCAGGGAAGTGTTGGTGCTGGAGCTAGGAAGTTATAGGTGATCTGAGTGGATCACAAAAGTGGCCAGCACCTTTCACAGCTCTTTACATCAACAGGTGGAATCTATTTCTTTCCTTCTTAAATCTGGGCTGGCTTTTTAATTAATGGAATGTAGAGGTTACAAGGCTGCAGGAGCTCTTGGCCAGGACTCAAGAAACCTTACAGTAGCATCTGTTCTTGTGTTCTTGGAACCAAGCTGCCACTGTGTAAATAAGTCTACACTGGGAGAACACATGGAGCAGAAACAACTCATCTACGCTGAGCACCTCTAATTCAGCCAGTCCAACTTGCCAGCTGATCACAGGCACAGGAGAAAGACTAGTCCAGACTAGCAGTATAATCCAGCTAAGCCCTACCTGGCTTGCTTGTGATCACAAGCTAAAGAAATTGTTTTGAATCACTAAATTTTGAGATGTTCTACTGCTAGAGCTGATAGAGCATTTGTGGAAAATGTCCACCAAAACAGCAGGTAAGCTCTGGAGTAGGCCGAGGGATACTAACAGCATCTACCACACTATCAGTATCTATTGCTGCATAACAAATCATCCTAAAATACAGTGGGTTAAAACAACAACCATTTTTATTCATACTCTTTTGGAGTTGTAATTGTGGAAGGGTTTGTCTGGATAATTCTGGCTCAGAGTCTCCTACAAGGTTGCAGTTAAGATGTTGGCTGGGCTGGAGGTGTATCTCAGTGGTAGAGTGGTAGAGTGCCTACTTAGGATGCACAAGGCCCTGGCTTCCATCTTTACCACACACACACACACACACACACACACACAGAGTTGGTTGAGGCTGAAGTCGTCTGGAGACTTGACTGGGCCAGAGGATCTGCTTCCAACCTCACTCATGTGGCTGTTGTTAAGAGTCTCACTTATTCCCTGGCTGTTGGCTGGAGGCCTCAGTTCTTTATCACTGGGCCTCTCTGTGGGACTGCCCACAATACAGCTGCATCCAATTGGTCCACAAGATTAACTGTGGACAAATGTAGGAGAGGGCTACCCAGTTGTGGATACCAGGAGATCACTGGGCAGCAGTTGGGCTGCCTACCACACAACCTTTTATTTCTCATCCATCAGCACTGTCTGCCACACACTCCACACTTCACATGACTTCCATCCTCCTTGCAGAAAGGTCTTTCTCCTCCCTCATTTCTTGAGCAGTCCTGACTGAGGGTGAGAAAGGAGGGGAGCTCTATTTGGAAGAATTTATAGGGCAATAGGACATATATTTTAGTGTTTGGTCTTGTTAAATCATAACTTTTTAATTTCTTCATTCCAAGTATCTAAAACTTTCACTTAAAGCTTTCCACCTTCACAGCTCTTAAAATAAAACAAAATCCTAAAATTAAACATATTCCTGTTTACTTGTAGCAGATGCTATATTCCAACTGTAGGATAAGGAGAAGTTTCATGAAAGACATTAAGTCTGGAAAAATAAATTAAATTTGAATAGGTAGAAAAGGAAGGAAGATAGAAACAGATTTCTACCCCCCTTTACATATGACCAGATATTCCTCAGAAAGGACACTACCACATGCCAAAGATGAGAGAGGAACATGAAAATCCACCACAGTGAGAAAGTGCCAGCGTGCTCTGTGGACAGAAGCCATACTGTGAAGGAATGATGCTGTTAGGGGAGACAAAATACAATAGAGAAAGGGCATAGATTCTGGATCAGGCACGAATCCTGACTGTACCACATCCTTGTGGCCTTAGGCAAGCTACTTCACACCTCTGAGCCTCAGTTTACTTAAATATAAAATGGAGATACTACACTAAAGGGTGCCATAAAGATAAAATGTAATGATATATATAAAATCCCTATAGATGCCTGATTATAAAGTATTCAAAATATGATACTTCTGGTTATTATATTAAAAATACCTCTCATTTTGACAACAATCCAAAAAACATTTAAAGAAATGCCAGCAGTTTTCACTTTATGTTTCCCATGTGTTAAAGGCTTGGTTCCCTGTTTGGTGCCACTGGGAGGTGGAGGAACCCTTAAGAGGTGGGGCTTAGTGGGAGGTTTTAGGTCATTGTGGGTGTGCCCTTGAAGAGGACTGCGGGACCCTAGACCCTTCCTCTTCCACACTCAGCCATGAGATGAATGGATTTCCTCCACCTTGTGCTCCTATCATGATGTGCTGCCTTGTTATAGTACGAAATTCAGTGGGGCCAACTGACCATGGACAGAAACTTTCAAAATGTGAGCTAGGATAAACCTTTTCTTTTTATAAGTTGACTACCTCAGGTATTTGTTACATCAAAGCAAAGCTGACTAACAGTTTCTCTTTCTTTTTTCCCTTTGTAAAGTAATTAAGAACAAAAAGAAAGCATTCAAATATATACCACTCTTCTCATCTCCAGGTTCTCATAGATCCAGAAGTTTTACTACTTTAGAAGGCCCAGATGAAAAATCCTCCAACTGGATAAAGAAAATGCGTTTTTTTTTAAATAAAAAGGAGTACTATTCAGCCATAAAAAATGAGAAATTAGAGACATTTATAGCTAAATGGATGCACATTGAGGCAATACTCTTAAGTGAAATAAATAGGATACATATGTGTAAATACCAAATAGTTTCTCTAGTGTGAGAAACTGAAAGTGTAAATAAGGACTAAAAGGTATAATAGATGATGTGAAATAAGAAGCAAAGGGGCAAAGGGGAAGGAGAAGTGGGAGAGGTAGGGGAAAGGAAAGAAGGGAATGGAAATAATATGAGAAAATGAAAAAATGGAAACAAAGTCTTTGTAAATAGGGAGGGGTGGAGGGGTTGAAGGGAGGGCTGGGGAAGGGGGAAAAAGTGAGAACCAAGAGAGACTATGTAAAGGTGCAAATCTCCAATGATGAATGTCATTATATTGTCTACCTAAAATGTACCAATAAAATAAAATTTAAAAAAAAGGAAATCCTCCAATTAGCAAGTGGCCAATGTCCCATACTGTATGAAGGTCCTCCTACCTATCACCTTTCATATTGGCAAATAAATTAAAAAGTAGTATGTCAGTCTCTATATTTAAACTTTCAACTTGGAAATCCAGACATATACTTAGCTGAATAAGTTGAGAGTTGGTGATGAATGCTGACTTGTGGTGGGAAATACCTTGGACCTTTAGGTAGACAGTCAGCAAGGATCTGCTAATGTTCAAATTGATGGCTAATTCCAGTAGGAAAAATTGGGTACCTTGTTACATGAAAATTGGAAGTTTTTAAATTATGATTTGTTTATTGAACTTTATAATTCTCCTGGATGCTATGTTGTGAAATAAACTCAGGTTTTGCTTATAAAAATACTCATTCAAGTAAAGGTCTATGATTTGTGAAATGAGATGTTGGCTACTGGTTGCCTAAGCCTGGATTCCTTGGGAATCCCTTTTCTTCTTCCATCTGATTCTCTCATACACTTCCACAGGTTTCTAGAATGGTCTGAGCTGTCTGTGTTGTAGCTCTGTGCATTTGAAGCTTCATATTGTGTCTTTGAATGAAGGCTTCCAAAGAAAAACTGAAAAAATATTCCTTCAAAATAAATTATGTATCACAAATAAAAACAGGAAAAAAAAGAAAAAAAGTATTGGTTATAATGAAAATGAGTTGAAGTTATGAGAGGTATAGAAGGAAAGAATATGGATTCTGGAGGCCCAATTCACCTTTTTCTCACTGGGCACAAGTCCCAACTTCAGTCTGCTTCTGAGGATGGAGATTTATACTATCTTGCAGGCCTATGGATACAGCAGCCTGCAGAGCTGTGTAAAGGGGCCCCTGCCTTCCTTGAATGGCAGTGGCTTTACACAGTCAGTCATCTCCTTAGATCCCCACATGTCAGGAGAACAAACATCAGGGCAAAACTGAAGGAGCTGCTCCCCAAAAGGCAAAGCTCCACTCTGCCTCTGTCTTTTGTTTGTTTTCCTACTAAAAGAATGCAGAATCTCTTTTGTGAAAAAAATGAACAAACAAAAGGTTGAAAAGAGGAGGCTATTCCGAGAAAAGGAACACTCTTGGCCAAGGCCACATATACTTTGGGCTTCTTTTTACCTTTTTCTTCCTTAGAAAGTGAAGAAAAAATGAAGCAGCTACTTTTTCTACCTACCAGGGCTCAGTGTCTTTCCCTGTACCCACCTGCCCTGCCATTTACCTGCTGGGGTGGAAGGAAGGGGTGCTGGGTTGAGGTGCATCAGGGTATTGGGCAACTAGAGCTATCTCCATTGGTGCTGCAGGCAGAGGAGGGGCTACCCTTAGCAGCAAGGCTGTGAGAGCTGCCACTGGCAGCAACTAGACTGGCAGCTATGGGCAATTTAGAAATTCAGGAATGCCTCAGGCTGGAAAAGTCCATGGCATTTGGTGGGGCAGGGAAGGCTGCTCTAATGTCAGCACAGTGGGGGTCAGCAGCAAGGGAAAGGGATGGCTAGGTATTCAGTTCCTGCCATGCTCGACAGACTGGAGTAGCTCAGAATTCTCAGGACAGAATAATCAAGAACAACATCTGGAGCCCAGTCAAATGCAGCAATGGTTTTCTCATGCCTAGAAACTCCATCTCTACTTTGTCTACCCAGAAGAATCCTTACATCCTTTAGGGTCTGTCTCAAATGTCTCCTCCTCTAGCACAGGAGTTAATTTTCTGTGTTAGATTCATTTATTTAAGGAACACCTAAAAATCTGATAAAGCATTATTTTGGGGTGTGTCTGTGAGGGTGTTTCCAGCAAATATTAGCATGTGAGTCTGGGTGGACAAAGTGGGGAAGATCTTCCCTCAGTGTGGGCAGGCACCATCCAATCATCCAAGAACCAGAGAGATCAAAAATAGGAAAAAGGTTAAGATGTCTCTATCTATCTCTGAGATCAAGGACCTACTTTTCCTCTCCTGCCCTTGGACTTCAGAACTCCAGGATTTATACTAGCAGCCCCTCCAGTTCTCAGGCCTTTGGGCTCAGACTGAGGGTTACACCATTTGTTTCCCTAGTTCTGAAGCAATTGGAATTAGACTGAGCAAGCAACCAGCATCCCAGGGTCTCCAGCTTGTAAATGGCTTATTGTGGAACTTCTCACCCTCCATAATTTCATGAGCCAATTTCCCCAATAAATTCCCTCTCATCATTTCTATCTCTACCTCTGCCTCATCTTTATCTATCCTATTGATTCTGTCTCTCCAAAGATAGAATCCCTTGGACCAATACACCTGGGAAGTCCTCCTTGACTGCCACAGGAAATGTGCCTCTATAAAAATACACATGACCGTGTATTGTTGTTTTCCTGTAAATGTCACTGATTTTTTTCTTAGAGATTCAGGGCAAAAGGCTTGGAGGCCTCAGGAACAGAGCAAGACCCTTAGCAAATGTTTGCTGACCTGAGCCTGATGAAGAAGGCTTAAAGTAGGTCTTCTATCCATGCTCTAAGAAGGAAAACCAGCCCTTGCCAGTCCATTCTTCCAGTAGCCTCCACCTGTAAGCTGATGCATTTTCTCACAGATCCCCATGGGGGCTGCTCTTCTGAGTCTGAGTACAGCTATCAGTCACCTCAGGGAGGCCATATGTTAAGAACAACAACTCCGTGGGGGAGCATGGGCCAGTGGCTAAGAAGAGGTCGGTGGAAGGGAGTAAGTGGGTGACTGGACTGCATATGCTTGACTGCATGTACTCCTGTCCTCCCCAAAACTCCCAAGCAACACCCTGCCTGGATCTCACGCCTGCCTTTCTGTTTCTGGCTTTTTGGCCTTTGCTGCTGTCCTCAGGGACAGGCTATTTTAGGTAGCAGTCAAAATAAAAATTGAGATTAACCCAGAATTCTTGGCAGTCAAACAATACCATAATTATGTGCTTTTTAACTTCAGAAATTAGCAGCCAAAGCTGACCCGCCGGGGTCTGTGGAGTCTTCTGAGGATAACAAGGCCTCTATCTTGGCACTGTCATCTTCACACACCCCTGGCCACAGGCAGCCACTAGAGAACTGTAGAGCTCCAAGGGACATTATTTCTTCTCTGGGGAGTCATATTGTCTGAAGAACAATACAGCTTGCTTTTCACACTAGACACTGGCAGGTTGGAAGGGTGACATTACTTTCTATATCACAAATCCTCTCACAAAAGTCCTGGTCCCTGGGGGCTGGTGGGGCGTGAAGGAACAGAGGAGCTTGTGTTCTAGGGCTGGACTTTCAGGGCAGGAAATCACCCAGAGGAAAATGTTTGTGCTTTGATTGCTGAAGAGGGGCGCAGACCCTCTAGTGAGGCAAACAGTCCCCCTCCTCTTTGCTGGGAACTGAGGGGGAGGGGAGGGTATTAGTCACACACAAGAGCAACAGGATTAGAGCCCCTGAGACTTAAACCCTTTACTCCAACCCAGAAGGAGAAAAAAGAATGGGAGATTTAAATAGATTGGGGGGATTGAAATGATGTCAATAAAGGTCACTGCCCGAAGAACAAAGCAGCAGCCATGATTAGAGGCTTGGGCAGGATCTCTGAGCTCCCAGGCAAGACCTCAAAATGCCTAGAGGAGAGAAAGGAAGCAACAGAGCCTGGCTCCAGGGGCAAGCCAGAGGTGCGCCTGGAAAAACACAATTTTCCCCCAAACAGTGACTTGGCCCTGGGAACAAGGTGCTTCTAGAAACATGATGCTCCTAGTAGGACCATAGATCTTAGCTGGGAAAATAATCTTGCAAAGACTTGAAATAGGGCTGAGCTGCCCTGTTGGCAAAGAGGCAAACAGACACCTTGGGTGGTGACAGGCCTTCTGCATTCTTTAGGGAAAGGCCATCTGGGCGTGGGTACCCGGCATTCACAGGAGCAATGCGGTTCCTGCTGCCTTCCTCCCCAAGAATGCAGACTGCTGACTGTAGTTGAGGACTGTGCTCTTTTCAAGCCTTCTGGAGCTCTTCATATGCCCTTCCCCAGGGTCCTGAGACCAGTCCTCTTTATTTATTTTTTGCCAGCTCCCCAAGGAGGATCTCTTAAGGATAGATTATGACTTCCTGCTTGGTTTTAATTGGTTTGATTTCCCCCCCCTCCTCTCAAAAGCCTGAAATGTTTCTGCTACAAGAGCCAAAAGAACAAACCCTTGGGGAGTTGTTCTCTGGAGACTGAAAGTACCCAGAGACATGAACTTAGCACCAGAGGAAAGACCTGAGTTTGGTCTAGGAGGCAATGGGAAACAGAGGCTGTGACAACCAGTGAAGGAGGCCTGGAGTTTTACCCAGGTGGGAGTGGAATGCAGCCTACTCACCCTGAGCTGGTACAGGTTTTCCAATGAGAAGGGCTGCCAAGCTCTTCCTTTCCTGGTCTGTGTAGTCTCCAACTGGAAGGAGATGTTCCATTCCAATTTGAAACAGAAGCCAATGGGCCACTTCCCTCTGGGCCCTTTGTCCCTGTAGACTTGTGAGAAATGGACTGACTCTCTTGCCAGGGAGGAAGGAGCTTTGGATGAGCAGTTTAGGTGGCAATAAAATGATTGACAACAGTGGGGAAGTCATCCCATTGAGCTGCAGCCAGTGCTTGGGGGAGCACAGTCAAAGTGAAAAGAACAGGAACCCACAAAGGGAAGTGAGGCCCCTTAAATTATGACACCAATTTCTAGCGACTTGGGCTCCATGTTCAGCATCTCTAGCTGAGGACATTTGTAAGGAAAGAGCCACTATCACACTGGTCCCATTGTAAGAACTTCTAGAGGGCTTTGTCTATTGCTGGCCTATGGCACCTTCCTGCTTGAGAGGCACTATCTGTGCACAATAGCCCTCATTTGCTGGCTTGCTGCATAACTCCCAGCAGAGAGACCCCCATCTAACTTGAACATGTAAGTGGTCCCTGCAGAATTCAGAATGCTACCTTAAATTCTTTCCAGTGCCAAGGGGTTCATCAAAGGATCACAGTTTAGAAAACCCCTGCTTCCCAACAACCCAGTGATGTGTCTGTAGCAGACCTGGCTCTCCTCTTGCTGCCTGGAAACTCTTCTGAAAGGTCCTTTCTAGTGTTTCTTGGGAGGTAGGCTTCTCCTCTGGAGGAGATAGAGGTATGGAGAAGTCTGATGATGAAATGTTCCTTCTACTTCTTGCACCTCACAGTCCTGCCATCTGTCTCTGAATAGGATAGTGCTGGGGTAGGTTTCCTCCAGGGTTTCTCCCCATATCCACCCACTCACAAATTTTTCTGAGAGGAATTAGCCCTCTAGACTGGTATTAGCTGATACCCCAGAAAACAACCAACTGAAGGGTCCAAGGGAAACTATGAGAGAGGGAGCAGCTCTGAGCACACATGTTTAAGTACCACCCCTAGAGCCATAACCCACTGCCCCATAACCCACTTCCTGCCCTGGCTTTTCCTTTTCATCCCATAGCACTCACTGCCTGCTATGATGTTACTACATAGTGCACCTCCTTTGGTTAGCTGCTTATGCTTCCCTCGGATACAAGTTCCACAGGGGCAGGGACTTTTGTGTCCATGTTTCAAAGCACACAGAACATTTCCTGACACCATAAGCACTCAACAATATGCACTGACTGAATGAATTTAATGTGGTGTGTGAATGGATTATGGTATGTGAAATATTAAATCAGACCTCCAGAAATAATTATGGGTAGGGCCTGTGATGATCTTAAAATGGCCTGGTCTCCCTTGTATGTCCTTTGTTAATGAGGCTGAACATCTTTTCCTAAGTTTATTGGACATCTTTCTTTCTTTCTACCTTTCTTTCTTTCTTTCTTTTTTTTTTGTACTGGGGATTGAACTCAGGACCTTGCAGTTGTGGGACAGGCAATGGAACCACTGAGCTAAATCTCCGGCCCTCTTACTCTCTTCTTTGGGGAGTGAAATGCTGATTTGTGTCTCTTGCTCAGTTTTTTTTTCTTGGCTGTTCTTTTCTTTTTGATTTGTAGGAATCCTTTATATATTCTGGAAGCAAACTATTAAATATATGGAGATCTTCCAGTTTGGGACTTGTATTTTAAATTTTCCTTATTAGTCACTGATTATCTTACCATTACTTGTTTGCTAGCTCCCCCTTTTCCTCTAAGGTTTGCACCTTCACCTTTGTAATGTATTAGAATTGTCTGAAATTGAGGCCAGGGAGCCAGTGTGGTACATTGGTATCCAATATCCATGGGATGGGGAATAACATGGGTGGGGCAGCTGCCTTCACCAGATAACGGGGAGGTCTCAGCTGTGAGCCTTGGCAGGCACCACTCCCAGCATCTGAGGAAATGAGAGCCTCCATTCTGAAATGGGTAACTGGGGTCACATCAGTGTGCACTAAAATACCCGCTCAGCATTTCTATGCTTCTCTCTAGTACACATTTTCAGTTTTAGTACTTAACTTTTGAAACACCTGAACTTTATGTTTATACATAAATTTCACAGGATAAAGTATAAATATGTTGTCAGAACACCACTGAGTTTTCTGTATTAAATTCCATTGATTAAGGTCATTTTAAGAAAGTAGAACTATTCCACATGACTAAATTACCATGTGATTTTTCCAGGAAACAGTTTTCTTTCTATATATACCTCTTTCAGTTCCTCCAGACATCTCTCTTGACACTAGTTCGTTTTTAACACACGCTGTTTTCTGCCTGGTGAACTTTTCTCCTGGATCTTCCACTCCTACCTGCCATACACCTGACTTGCCCTGTTCACCCTCATGTGCAGGGAGAGACCTTCACTGACTCCCCCCAAATTAGATCCCCCAGCAGCACCTTGAACTGTCCATCTTATTGCTTATCACACTTGTAATTGCTGCTTCCTGGCCTCTAGAAGGGGCTGATAGTATGTGTGCAGACAGCTGCTGAATTAAATATAATCCTGCCCTGAAAAGCCTGGGGTCAGATTGAATCTTACTTGCACTTTACGCCTTCAGTGCCCAGCAGAGTGCTGTGCATTTGTGGGTGTGTGCTAAATGTTTTTGAGTGAGTCAGTGATTTTACACAGTGGTTACATTTTTATATAAATATACCCTACACTCTGGATGTCCAAACTGCTCTCTCTAATACCAAGAGACTAAAAAGCCCCATGGTATGGCCTCGGATCTCTAGCACCAGTCCTGCAAAATCCATGTATCTTGCTGGGTGGGTAGTGCATGGCTGTAACCCAGCTACTCAGGAGGTTGAGGCAGGAGGACAGCAAATTCAAAGACAACCTGGGAAACTTAGAGATTCTGTCTCGAAATAAAATAAAGAAAATTAAAGATGTAGCTCATGGTAGAGTGTTTGTCTTCCTGGGTTCAGGCCCCAGTACTGGAAAAAAAATTCATGATTATAGCACCACTTGCTTACTAGTAAGTGCTTCAGGGAATTTCTAAGTTGCTTTAAAAACTTCTCTGGGATCTCCCCTACAGAAGATTCCAGATAACATTTATAGATACTCTCTCCTCAGAGCTTAACTCTTTCTTCTACCCCTCTCATACATGGCTTATTTCCAAAGAATCCAGAATGGAAAGGCAGGAGAGTCACTTGACAGTGGAGAATCCCAACAAACTTTCCTGGGCCAGGTGATCCAGGGTAACTGACCTCTGAGGAGAGCCGTGCTGACAGCATGCACCCTTGATGCAGTGTAACAAGAATGATGCTGCGCCTCTGGGTCTTCTTTCCCCAAATTCATCATTTCATCATTTCAATGTGACCATGAGCAAAACACCAGCCAGATACAAAGCAAAAGACAATCTACATAGTGCCTGACCAGCACTCAAACCTGCCAAGGGCGTCAGAACAAGAGTAGTCAGAAACTGGAAAACAGCCCAGAAGAGGCCAAGGACAACTCCCTGGCACATGGTACCCGGATGGGATCTTAGAGCAGAAGACAACACTGGGGAAAAACCAGTGAAATCTGAATAAAAGGTGGGGTTTACCCCCACTGGCTTCTCAGTTGTGATAAATGTTCCATGGGAACGTAAGACAATAGGGAAACCAGGAGAAGGGTATACAGCAATTCTGCATTATCTGTGTGCCTTTTCTGTTAATTAAAGCTAGTCTATTTTGTAAAACTCTGGGAGAAACACAACAACAGTTTTATGCCAGGTGAAAACCACCAGGCCTGCTCAGCTTTTGGATCAACCTAACCTATTTTATTGCAGAGATGTGGAGGGGGAGGAGGTTGGAAAGGAAGGAAGTGCAAGGCCAGGGGCTCAGCTACAAAAACAGGTTCTAAATGGGATGAAACATCAGTGAGAAACCTGTGTCTTATATAAATCGTAGATATTAAAATACAGTATTTCAGGTGCCACCTGAATCCAAGCAACTTGCACTCTCTTTTTGACACAGGGCATGGCAGACAGATTCCAAAAGGAGGTCTGAAAGTCCACATTCTCTGCCTTCTCTGGCTCAGGTCAAGTCTGGAAGCATCTCTGCTCAGCCTTTTCTCCCAAACAGTCCCATTCAGGAGTGAGGAATGTCCCGGTCTTCAGCCCTGAGAAGCTTTCTTCTCGTCCACCCCACTTCATGTGGGCAAAGAGAAAGAGGGAGTGAGGCTCTGACACCAGATCTCACAGAAGTCACAGTTCCTCTGTGGGTGAGGCACAAAAGTGGCCTTGCAAACAAAGCTAGGAAACTAGACAAAGAGGAGCAAACCTCCACAGCAGGTGACATTTTTCTAGTGTGAGCAGGTCCAGGACAGACTCTACTACTCTCCAGGGAAAGTGAAAAAGACAAAAGAGAAAGAGCACAAATTAGCAGCTTTAGGGAAAAGAAAGAGGTTCACAGAACAAGTGTCACAGCATGGAGCCAAAATTAGTAGGATCCTGGGCATAAGGCAGGGCCCTGGGTGGGGGTGGGGGTGGGGGTAGGGGTAAAACCTGCTCCTAGAGGACTAACTCAATGCCAGAGAATGCTCTGTAAGACCAGCAAAGCCACTGGAGAGGCAGGGAGTACAAGAAGTTTGAAAAGGAAAGTCTGATTTGAAAGACTTGAGCTTTAAAAATCTACTTCCACAGTGACCTTGAGGTCCCCTGGGGAGAGCCCCATTGTTCTGCAGGCTCAATGCCAGCTGCAGAATCTCACACTTCAGAAAACACTCTCAAGGTCTCCTCTCCTCCCGTCCTCTGTCTGACCGCTCAGGGAAGCAATGTCAGAAACCCCTGACATGCCTTCTACTGAGAGTGAGTTTGAGGGTATGGGCCCTTATTAAATTCCCCTTCTAAGATACTTTTACAAAGCCCCCAATGAATAGTCTAAATATTCATCTTCCAACCCTCCTTGCAATCAGTGGTGGCCTCTCCCCAGGTGGTAACTCTAGTCCCTGTCCTGCTCAGTCCCCTCTGAGGATCAGTTTCCCGGGAGTGCAGACACACCAAGCCAGGAGAGCCACAGGGAAGAGAGGCAGGCTTATTTAGCATTATGGAGTTAGACAGTGCCTTGGACTTTTTGTGTAATCTCTCCCCTTCACTGACGAGGGGCAGGACAGTGGGAAGGGGTTAAGGACAAATAGCCCAGATAGGATGGCAATAGGAGGCCAGTGTTGAGAAGGAAGTTTGGAGCCAGATGTGGTGCATACCTGTAATCCCAGCACTCTGGGAGGCTGAGGCAGGTGGATCACAAATTCCAGCCTACTTTGACACACTTAGTGACTTAGCAAGACAATGTGTCAAAATAAAAAAATAAAAAATGGCTGAGGATGTAGCTCAGTGTGAAGGCTTTTGTTCAATCCCCAGTGCTGCAATCAATCAATCAATCAATCAATCAATCAAAGAGGGTTGGTATCAGAGCAGAGGAGAACTTACAGGAAGACACACTGGCTTTATCCACACATCCCCAGGACTTGACCAGGGCAGCAGCTTTCCTCACAAGCACCTTAGATGAAAAGCGCAGTGTAAACACAGCCCAGTACCCTTTTCTCCGTGCAGAGACTTCCACACAGCTGGGTGGTGTCTGTGTGTGCACGTGTGCATACACATGTGAATGGATTTGCCCTGTCAAACACACATGTACTTACACATGCATGGACCTGTGTGTGTTTGCCCCTTTCTAGGTCCTCTATTTGCTCAGATTCCTTGGCCTCCTGCTTTTCAAACATCTGCTTTTCTTTCAAGCATTAAGCATAGTAGACAAGTTAATTTGAAAAGCAGAACCTAAAAGCAAAGTCTAGTCTCTGGCAAGAAATCAGTGCCCTTTCTCCTGAAAATCTGCCCATATCTCATTCCTACAGGGAGAACTGGAGCTGGGTCTTTATTGGAGGAGAAAGTTCCAGGGTGTGGAGGAAGATGGGGTGCTGTCTCTCTCCTGGCAGACAGGATGAAGGCAAATAACAATAATACACATTTGTAATTACATAGCTTCCTCAGGTGGAGTTCAAATTGTTTTACATACCTTACCTGATTGCTGTTTATAATATTTGGGAGCTTATGTAAGAGGTGGGGGAATGTGTAGTGATTTCTGAGATGAGAAAGCTTGTGGCTCAGAAAGGGAAAATATTCGTTATACTCTAAGGCTTTATGTTTTAAAATGGGGTCTGCAAACTCTGGTGTCCAAGGCAAACTTCTAGGGTAACCACGAGGAGCATCTGTAACAATGATTCATTTCTATTCATTTTGCTGCTAATCTAAAAGAATAATCATTTGGGTGGCCATGACTGACTGCTCTGCAACTGAGCACTGACATAAAGTTTCAAAGTACACATTTGTGTTTGCATTTGTAATCATGACAGAAGTTACTGCATTTACCTTTTAGTGTTATATTTCTCAAACTAGGGTGAATGGGTATATTTTCAGGGTTAAATCTATTCTCTAGCTTTTGAGCGACTCACTCTATGACTCACGGGATTCCTGCAGGATCTGCTGTGTGGTGTGGCGGAACTTTAGGCAGGCGTCAAGGAAGAAATGGCAGGGCTGCAATAGGGCGGCTTCTGTGGGCAGCGAGGCCAAAGGAGGGTGGTGGGGGAGGTTGTGACTTGGCCTAGGCTGAGTTGTGCGGAGGTGAGGGTGGTGGGGGTGGTGTTCTGGGGCAGGGGTGATGCTCCTGAACAGGTGGCAGCTGCAGTACAGCTTTGCATGGGCTAACCTGGGGCAAGCCATAAGTGTAGAGGCTGTGACATCAAAATGGGGCAGGGGCCCAGCAACACAGGCAAAGCCAGCTGTGGTTCCACCAAAACTCAGTAAATCAGGAAACCAAGGCAGAGATTTGGTGTTATTACTGGGCCTGTCAGGAGCGGGTGCAGAACAGAGGGAGCACAGGGGATGCCTACCCACGGCATAGTGATACCAGCTTTAAGGCAGCTCAGGGGCTTTCTGTGAGAAGCCCTTTCCCCTGACTAACTCTTACTCACCCTTCAATTAGCATGGTAGATGTCACTTCCTCTGAGGAGTCTTCCCTGACCTCCAGACTAGGTTAACTTCTCAGCTAAACACCTCTTTCCCTGGGGATTAGTTGCTCAAGGTTTATTTTCACAACTGGACTGTCAGCTCCCTGAAGGCAGAGGTGGTGCCTATCTTATTCGAGCTGTGAGCTCTGTCATGACAGAAAACATGGGGCCATTTTGAGAGCTTCATAAGCATCAGGTACTTTTGTTTTTAGAAACTACGTCCCATATAAAAATTTAAAATTTCTCTTATCCACATAAAATATAACATATGGGACCATGTAAGAGTCAAATTTTTAAAAAAAATTTATTTTATTGGTATGTTTTAGGTATACAATATAATGACATTCATCATGGGAAATTTGAACCTTTACATTATCTCTCTTGGTTCTTATTTTTTCCCCTTCCTCTGCCCTCCCTTCAACACCTCCATCCTTCTCTATTTACAAAGACTTTCAAATTTTAGATACAGTTGGCTAGCTGGAGTCATACTCCATTTTTTCATACATTTAATTCAACATTTATCAATTTTGATTTTGTAGTTTCATACATATATATATATATATATAATTTTTATATAATTTTCCAAGTCTCAAAAATTTTTATAGGCCCATGAAAAGCTCATTTATCCATTTGTTAAATAAGGTAGCCCTAGGATAATGTTCTCAGAGAAAGAGAGAGAAAGGGATTCTTTGGGCCAACATTCCATGGCTTGAACCCCAAACAAGATCCCAGTATCCACTAGTAGGAGCCAAACTTTCTTATAAGACTCCAATACATCTATTCAAAGTACAGTGCTTGGCATCCTTCCTATGGATTCTGTAGGCAGAACAGAGGAACAACATTCCTGCCACCAGAATTATGGGCTGTGTCTATGAGTGGGTGGTAGGCTCTGGTTCCTAAATAAGGCATTTGGAATGTGAAACAATCCAGCCAAGCTAGGTGTACACAGTGATGAAACTTGGAGAACATGGGAGAGAGAAAATAGGGAGAATACAATGAAGAGGTGAGAAGAAAGAAGAGCTGACTTAATAGCACAATTCTTGAATTACATTAAGAAAAAAACATGTAAAGTTTAATTTTAAAATAGTAGACTGAACATATAATTTTAGAGTGAAAAGAGATGTTTAATTACAAAATATGCCAAGCCTTATACTAAAAGTAGTTCATGTGTACAGATGGAAATGTGTGATTACCTTGAAAAATATGATAATGTGGGCAAAGAACACAAAGCAATAATTATGGGGAAACTAGACAAGGAGACAGAACCTGTGGGTGTCTAGGAAGACATCACAGCATTGATGATTTATTCACTGGATTGTGATGGATGGCAGGACTTTTTCTAGGTAATAAAAGGAGGGAACAAAGTCCTAGGAAATGAGCAAAGCCACAAAAACAAACTGTGTGATTTCTATGTGCTGGGTTCAGTTCTACGCACTTCACAGTTAGTAATTCTCCTCATGACAATCTTATGGTGACAATGTCATTGCACTTTGTGGCTGAGGAACTAGAGACATGGAAAGTTAAGTAATTGCCCAGTCAGGCTCCAGAGCCCCAATCCTAACCACTTCAAACATGACTCATGCAGGTGTGGGAGGTGGGGGAAGGGAAAGGCAGAAAAGGAATCCAGTTGGTTGGATACAGGATTATTGGCTGGGGTTAGAGAATTGGATGATGAGACTGAAGACAGAAACTGGACCAGAGTGTGAGGGTTCTTAAATGCTACATGAAGATTCTTAAATGCTATGTTAGGATTTTATTGTATAGACCTTTATCAAAGTATGGTCTATGGACCATCTGCATCAAAATCATCTTGAGCTTGTTAAAATGCAGATTCCTGGGCTTTGCCCAGACCCACTGAATCAGAAGCAGTAATCTAAATTTTAGGAGCCTTGTAATCTAAATTTTAAAATCTCTCTTAGTGATCCTTCTACACAGTCAAATTTAAGAACCATCGCTATAGGCCCTGTAGACATGTGACTACTTTTAAGTTGGAGGTGTTGTGTTTGGAGTTGCTTTTCAGAAAGTAAACTTTGGAGCAATGCATGAGTCGGAGAAGGAAAAACTCTAAAGATCAATTCAGAGCCTCTCACTGAATGCAGTGATGGTGAGAGTCTGGGCTGGGGAAATAGCAGTTGTATAAGTTGAATACTGTCCCCCTAGAATTTGTGTCATCCAGAACCTCAGAATGTGTTTTTATTAGGAAAATAAGGGTCTTTGGAGATGTAGTTAAAATGAGGTCGTACAGAAGTAGGGTGAGACCTAAGTCCAGTAACTAATGTAAAGTAAGACAGAGGAGAGGGAGATTCAAACGTACACAGAAAAGGGAGACACAGGCAATCCATGTGATAATAAGGGCAGATACTAGGGTTATGCAGCTACAAACCAAGGAATGCCATGGATTGCCTCTAACCACCAGAAACTGGGGGTGAGGCATGGGAGAGTTTTTCTCTCAGAGCCTCCAGATGGAACCAACCCTGTTGATACCTTGATTTTTGGCTTTAGCCTCCTGAACTGTGAGGATAAATGGTGCTTATGTGGTTTGTCCCCCAAAGGTTCATGTGTTAGAGGCCTGATCCTCCTTAAGAGAGGCAGCTTTCAGTGGATTATTAGGTCTGTGGAGGTGGTAGCCTCAGAATGGTACCTGTCTCCTGGAGTAAATTCTTGCAAGAGTGAGTTGTCATAAAAGTATGAGGCTGACCCTAGTCTCTCCAGCTTTCTGTCTGGCTGTATGATCTTTCCTGCCATGATACTACCTGCCATTACCCTCACCAGAGGCCAAACCAAGGGGCCCACCTGATTTTAGACTTTTAGCCTCCCAAACTGTGAGCTAAATAAGCCTTTCTAGTTTATAAAGTTATTCCAGCCTCCGAGTATTTCATTATAGTAACAACAAAATGGACTAACATAATAAATTTTTATTTGTTAAGCCACTCAGTTTGTGTTATGGCTGCCTAAGA
This sequence comes from Heterocephalus glaber, assembly GCF_000247695.1. The sequence continues at coordinate 3,889,024 of NW_004624742.1, read as the reverse complement.
AATTAATATAGTGACACTGACAGGAGTTTCAGTGGCAAAGTGATAGAGACTTAGGGATCATTGGAGAGAGAGTGGGTTATGGACAGTTATTCAGAAGATTTTGTTTGGGTGGCCAACTGTGAAGTTGTACAGTAACAGAGTATGGATTTGGATCTAGAAGATTAGAGTTTAATTCAAGCTTTGATATCTACTAATAGTAAGATAACAATACCATAGCTTTCTCATCTTCAGAATAGGGACAATATTAACCATATAATAGTATTATTAAAAGGATTAACTGACATACTAGAAGAAAAGTGCACGAGCTCGGAGTGGTGGTGCATGTCTGTAATCCCAGCACTATGGGAGCTGAGGCAGAAGGATTATAAATTTGAACTCAGCATGGGAAAATTAGCAACTTAGCAAGATCTTGTTTTAAAAGAAAAAAAGGGCAGAGAATGTAGCTCAGTGGGAAGGCACATTGTTCAATCCCTAGTACTGACTCCCCCTAAATATATATATATATATATACTTTTCATGCTTATTTCTAGAAATTAAAATTAAAATTGAAATTTAATAGAGAAGAACTTGTCTAATGGGTATCTTCAAGTCACAACCAGAACCTTAACCCACTCTGAGCCCACCTTGTCAGTAGTAGAGTTAAGCTTGTGCCCAGCCCTCCTCCAGCAGCGGGTCTCATTGCCAAGGATGAGCTGAGCTGGGAAGGAATGTGCTGAGGCTGAGCAGAGCTGGCTGCAGGTCAGAGATGAGTTGGTGCCTGGCACTGGCATCTTTCACTGCAGTCAACAGCTTCTCCAACAGTGTGTCTGTGAAGTTCTTCACCAAAGGCCTGGGCAAGGCTGTGTACATCAGCAGCCAAGTCCAGGAAATCCTGCTGGAAGACACTGGTAGAGAAAGCCTTGAGTCTGGAGCCATTACAGCTGTGGAGAAGCCAGTCCTGAGTCAAGGGAGGTGGGGTAGGGGCTGGTGGGGGGCATCAAGAGTATACCTAGGGGTACCAGATGAAAGGCAGAATGTCCAGTTAAATTTGAATTTCAGATAAACAATGAATAATGTTTTAGTATGTCTTTTGCAATACTTATACAGTTCATGAACTTGATTTGTTCCACAATTTTGGAAAAGATGGCCATGTTTGTGTTTGTGTGCGAAAGATCCCCATGGCTGTGTTTGTCACCTGATGTAGAGTTTGCAAACACAAACAAAACTTTGCCAAATACTTCTGTTTGCAAAGCAAATTGTTTACAAACAAAAGCATTTGTGAACTGAGGTACCACTTACTAAAAGCCCTCATTTACCTGAAATTCAAATTTAACTGGTGTCCTGTATTTTTAATTGCTAAATCTGGCAACCTTAGTTAGGATCCTTCAAGTCAACAAAGGTTAATCTTGGAACCAGGGCCAGAGAAGGAAGCAATGGGAGAAGTTGAAGGAGGAAGGCTTCTCCTCAGTTCTCTGGAAACATGACAACTGATGGGCCTGGACCTGCCTCTGCCACAACCTCCTGGAATTCCAACTTCAACTTGCCTTACAAGTATTGATCATCTTTCTTCCTTTGTGGCATATATGCTAATCTCCCTGACTCTGGTTCTTAGGTTTCTAGCTGTGCAACTGGGAGATGAACTTCCCACCCTTGGGAACTGGTCCTTTCTAGTTGGCATGGTTGTGTGTGAACCTAAAGTGACCCTGCTCTAATTAGAAGGACACATTTGGAGCAACAGAGGAGCCTGTGAGATGGAAAACACAGGGCACTTAAAGGTGGGAGGGAAGGAATTAGGGTTGTGTTGAGTGACTAGAAACAGTTGAGCATTAATGAGTGAAGCACCTAGTCAGTGATGGCAAACCTTTTAGAGTTTTCAATGATATGAACAGCCTGCTGAGGCACATGTGCAATAAGTTCAACACCACTGACCTAGATGTTCATATCTCCCAGATTTAAGGTCCTCTATAGTTTTATAAACCCTGTAAAGACCAATTAAAATCTTAATACATTGATCTTTTAGTGCAGTATTTTAATATCCTAAGACAAAAAAAGACTAAAAAATGTATACAGTGTCATCTTTGACCCAGTTAACTTTGCCTGTAGACATGTAGCCTCTTAAAACCAAAGCATTTCAGATGTATTATGTACATGTACCAACTCCCCATGAAGAATGAAATAACTAAGCACTGCAAACATGTACAAAAAAAATGAAGACCCAGCTTTACGGGCATATGCTTGAACAGGGTCCTGAACTAAGAAGGTCCTATGCTTCCTTTAATGCTCTGCTATCATTGTCTTGCAGTTCTTAGTAACTTTTGAATGAGGGGCCCGCCACTTTCATTGTACACTGGGCTTGCAAATTATGCACTCTGCTGTGCCCTAAGGGGATGTAACCAGCCTAATCAGCAAGCGCATCACATAGAAACACAAAAGAGTTTTGAAATGTCAGCCTTGCAAACCCTAAGTCTGGCCGGGGATTTAGCTCAGTGGTTCTGTCTGCCCTGCAAGTGCAAAGTCCCGAGTTTGATCCCTGGTACCAAAAAAACCCCCAAAAACAAAAACAAGAAAACCGTAAGTTTGTGACATAGACACACAGTCACAAATAGGAGATATTTGCATTTGGGATGATAAGTCAAATCTGCCAGATATCTTGTCACCTAGAAGGCTGCTCATCATGACACCAATGCTGCCAACAGCCACCAGGTGAGCATGTTGGGCCTAGGATAGTCAGCACATCTGTAAAGTTGTTCTCTCCCATAGACAGTAAATGGCACAAACCCAAGGGATGTACTATGGGGAAAGAGCCTTCTGGTGTCAGCCACAGCTGGGTCATCATTTTAATCTCATAGGAAGCAGCCTAAATCCTCAACCAGGGTCTCCCACCCACTCCTACCTACCATCAGCCCATCGGGTGGGCCTAGGAGTCCTAGCAAGGTATAGGGAACCTCAAACAGGAAGAGGTCCTTGGACTTATTTGCCATGTTCATACATATTTTCTTTCTTTTGTCTTCCTGCTTGGTCTCTCCTCACCCCACACCCTTCCAGCTCCCAAAATCTTGATGCATTTGGATTCCCACAGAATCAGTAGCTCAGTGAAGCAGAGGTCAGGGAGGAGACAGCCTTTCCCATCCTTTTTGTTCATCCCGTGGCCCAGCCTAATATATCTGCTCTCTTAGATGATAGGCATTGGGGACTGGCTGCCACGCTGAGAAGCTGATGGGAAATTCAGTGGGGCAGGCTTTTTGTTTATTTCTAATAGGAAGTTAGGAATTACCTGAAAGCACAAGCTGTGTTTCCAGCTGACAGCCTTGTGTCCCTGCTGATTTCTACATCCTCTGTCACTGGATTTATTGATAACAGCTGTGGAAGACCAGGGTTGGAGCTTGGCTTACTGCCTGCTTGTCTCTGCTCTACAGTTCTTACTTGGCTGACATCAAGTGCCCAACACCCAAATCTGCCAGGTAGTTTCAGAAAACATGCTCACCTGAGTCAGAGTTGTGATTCAATATGTGGTACTTGGGGGAAGTTCTAACTGGTAGGGATTGGTAATTGGGCCCCAATATCCCAATGACAGCAAGGTCTAGACCAGTGCTGGCAAACCTATGGTATTCGTGGCACAGTGGGCTGTTTGTATCACTGGAAGCTCTAAAAGGTTTGCCATCACTGGCTAGACTAAGACATCAGCTTTTGATTTGGGAAGAACATGCTTAATAAAAATAGCTCATATTATTAATGCCTGATACATCCCTAGAGACATTACAGTGCAGTATTAAGATCGTGGACTCAGGTCAGGCTGTCTGGATTTGAAGTTTCACTCTGACACCTATGAATTCTGACCATGGAAAAATTACTTAAACTCTGTGCTTGGGTTGTCTCATCAGTATACTGGGGAATTTAAAAAGTGCCCAGTTTATAGGTTGTAGTGAGAATTAAATAAATTAATATCCATAAAACACAGCAATGCCTAGCACATAGCAAGTGCTTGGTAACTGGCAGCTATCATTTAAAAAAAGTTCCTCACAATAGCACTCTAAGGAATTCATATTGACAGATTAAAAATAAACTTCAAGTGGTTAAATACCTTTTCCAACTAACTGTGATGGTGAGTGAAAGAACCCTGGTTAGAATCAGAGACTGTGTACCTACCTCTGCACCATGATGCTTTGGTGTAGAGGACAATGGAGAAATGTCTGGCCTCTCTAACAAATATTCCCAACACCTATAATGTCCTTTTTAATTTACCCAGGGCACTGAAGAAGGGGATCTGGGTGTACAGGGTGTCATAGTGAAGACATCTTTTTGGAATAGCAGCAATTTGTCAACCAGAAGATTTAAGAGTAGAAAGAATTAAAGAGACATTACACTTGCTGGATTATACCTCCTTTTCTAATCCAATGAGTATCTCAGAGTGAAATTTTAGTGAGCAGAGTTATTCCAAGTAACTACCAAAACCTTGCCTTCTGTAGTCTTAGGAAGAAAGCAGCAGGGTACAGTTTAAGGCTTAAAGCACGAGGTGTTCTTGACTGCTGTGGTTGACAAGGTGCTGATGATTTCTAAAAATCTCCCAAATTTTGGTTAAATGTTCCTCACATGGATTGTGATTAAAACCCATACTCCCAAGGGACCCTGGTACACTTCTCTCCATCTGCCACACTCCATTTCTCTAATTGGCTTGTACCTGGGTCTGCTTAAAATGGGATTTATGCCTGTTACAAGCAATTTATTATCTGCACAGATTCCATCCCTGTCCTTCCTCTACTTTGATGAAAGAAACTCTTCCCCAAACTAAATTCATCTGAAAATAAAAAAGTATTAAAAATAAAAATCTTTTATGTTTAAAAACTCTGACAAGACCACCCTAAAATTCTACTGAAGGAGATTATTCTACAAATTGAAACAAGGAGCTTTGTTGGTAAGCCTACTATTTATAAAACAAACAAACAACAAAACCATATACAATTATTTCAGAAATGCTATCACACTGAAAAGAAATCCTCTTGCCAAATGCCACCATATAAAGAATACAATTGAAGAAAGGGCACTGGTCGAATGCTACCTCCTTCATGTTGAATAGACTTGGAAAGAAAATGAATATTATGCCTACCCCCATAAATCTCTTTTCAAAACACTCATTATTTAAAAATATATATCCTTATTTTAATAATACATTATTAAATCATATTTGCTGAATCATAGACTTAAATCCCCCTATATAAGATTAATAAAAATAATCTGATCAGTTTTTGGTATCAGAAAGAATTTTAGGATAGTGCTTAAAAGAAAACAGAGATTACTGGGTTGGGTAGCAGAAGACCTATGTTCTTAACACAGATGCTATGCTCATTTATTGCTGTGTAACAACCCTAAAACTTTGTGGCTTCAAGGAATAACAATCATTTATTTTCTCTTATAGTTTCCATGAGTCAGGGATTTGGTTCTGACCCATGATGTCATAGTCATATATCTGCTAGGATACATCATCTGAGAATAACTAGGACCACAGGATCTGCTTCCACGGTGGCTTGTTCACTTGGCTGGCAAGTTGGAGATGGCTGTTGGCAAGAGGCCTCACTTCTTCCCCATGTGGGCCTTTCCACAGACTGTTTGAGTATCCTCAAGGCTTGAGGTCTATCTTCTCCAGGAATGATCCAAGAGATTGGGGTGAAACTGGCAGTGCCATTTGTAACCTCTACCATCCTCTCCACCATACTCTACTGGTCACACAGGCTGGCTGTGATTCAGTATGGGAGGAGACCACACAAAGTCAAGAATACCAGGAGGCAAGAATCACTGGAGGCCACCGTGGAGGCTCTGACCCTAACTAGCTCTAGAAAGCCTCCTGCTGTGGTTTGAACATATCCCTCAAAAGTTCGTGTGTTAGAAATTTAATCCCCAAATCACATGAGTGATATTTGTGGGTGGGGCCTCTGGGAGGTAATTAGAATTAGATGAGATCATTAGGTGGGGCTGCCACGATGGCATTAGCAGCTTTATAAGAAGAGGAAGTAAAAATTAAGCTGGCATGTTTGCTTTTTCTTGCCACGTGACACCTTCTGCCATGTCATAACATAAGAAGAAGGTCCTCACCAGATGCCAACCAGTGCCAGTGCCATGCTCTAAGAGCTCCCAGCCTCCAGAACTGTGAACCAAATAAATTTTTATTCTTTATAAATTACCCAGTCTCAGGTATTTTACTATAGGAACAGAAAATGGACTAAGACACCCTCTGTGATCTCACAATGTGTCAAGTATTTTATTCTTGCTTTCCTAAAACACCCAACTCCATTCATCATCACCCACTACATTCTTCTGCTTTCAGTTACAGATGCACAGAAATTTAGAGTCAAACAGCACTATAGCAATCACATGTTCCAATTCTAATTACCCCTGGAGATACTTTGTTAAAATGATGTGTTTATGTGTTCCTCCATCAACTAGACAGTAAGCTAGAACAGGGATATGTCTCACATATTTTTATATAGTCATGGTGCCCAGCAGAGAGCTTATAATGCAGAGATACCGAGGAATGCTGACTGGAGTGTTTTACTAACCTTGGGATGCATCACTTTTTTTTCTTTGGACCTCAGTTTTCTTATTTATATTGGACTACATGGTTTTAAACTACTTGTCCCTTTATCATGCAAATAAGCTTTTTTCTTTGTGGAATATGGTAATGTGGCCAGGTAGCACTTCATCATTTCCTGGTAGCATCTCCTTTTGATTTGGGATTCAGAGAATGCTGTGGAAGCAGCTTAAGTAGATCCTCAAAAGACAGTGGTGAAATAAAAAAACTGTCATCCAAGAGTTCAGTTTTTGAGTTGATATCAATTCAAGAATACCTACCTCCCAGCTGTGTTGTAGAAACAGAGAAGAGGGATGATAATTCAAGACAAGCACTCTTACTTGTATCACTCTGATTCCTCATTGCCAGGAGAGCAAACTCAATTTCCTTAGTCTTCATCCAGAGTTCAAACCACCTTCCCTTTCATGAACCCCTGCTCCAGGTAGTTTCATCATGGCTATGCTCTGCTCAGGGCTTTGCTTTCTTGATCTGTGGTGATTCTCTACCTCAACGTGACTTTGCCAAGCTAAATCAAGACAAGCACTCTCCAAAGATCCCCCAAACTGAGCACAAATCCATCTCCAAAGAGCTATCAAATTGAGTGTTAATTGTTTCGGAAGTCTCATTCTCAAGAGACTTGAAATTAAAACTATCAAGATGCATTTAAAATACATATATTATGCCCTGCAATTTTCCTTTCAATATTTAATGCAATGGGGAATGGGAAATAGACTATAAGCTAATTAATAGTGCCTTCTCAGAGTTTTACTTGATGTACCAAATTATGCTAGAGAGAAAACTGAGCCCAGAAAAAAGAAAGTGCTAGAAGTGACCTTTCTGGATCAGTGGGTTAGATCTACACAGATCATGATAAAAACCCTACAGAAAATTGGAATAGAAGGTCTTTATCTCATTCTGATAAAAGCCATCTATGACAAACAAAGCCAACCTCATACTAAATGGTCAAAAACTGAAAGCTTTCACTCTAAAATCAGGAATAAGACAAAGAAGTCCACTATCACTACTCCTGTTTAATATAGTTTTTGAAATATTAGCCAGAGAAGTTAGTCAAGAGAAAGAAATAAAAGGAATATGTATAGGAAAGGAAGAAGTTAAAGTATCATTATTTGCTGATGACATGATACTCTATATAGAAGACCTGAAAAATACCACCAAAAGACTCCTAGAATAACCAAATTCAGCAATGTAGCAGGATACATGGTCAACACTATAAAATCAATAGCATTCTTGTACACAAATACCAAATTCACTGAGAGAGAAATTAGGGAAACCACACCTTTCACAGTAGGATAAGGAAAAATGAAATACTTAGGAATCAATCTAACAAAGGATGTGAAAGACCTATACACTAAAAACCACAGTACTCTGAAAAAAGACAGTCAAAGAGGATATCAGAAAATGGAAACATATCTCCTGTTCTTAGATAGGCAGAACTAATATAGTGACAATGGCTATACTTCTAAAACTGTTATACATAGATTTAATGCAATCCCAATCAAAATACCCACAGCATACTCACAGAACTAGAGAAAACAATCCTAAAATTCACTTGGAACCAGATGAGATCTAGACTAGCAAAAGCAATTCTAGGCAACAAAGGCAAGGCAGGGGGTATTACAATCCCCAATTTCAAGTCGTATTACAAAATTACTGTGATAAAAACAGCATGGTACTGGCAAAGAAACAGACCTGAGGACCAGTGGAAGAGAAAAGAAGATGCAGCAACAAATCCAAGCACACTCAGCTGCCTTATCTTTGACAAAGGGGCCAAACATCTTCACTGGAGGAAAGATAGCCTCTTTACTAAATGGTGCTGGAAAAACTGGATTTCCACATGCCAAAGATTAAACCTAGACTCATATCTCTCACCATGCACTAAACCTAAATCAAATTGGATCAAAGATCTAAATATTAAAACAGAAACACTTAATCTGCTGGAAGACAGAATAAGTAAAACTCTTAAAGACACAGGTTTAGGCAAAGACTATGATCAAAACCCTGATTGCACAGGAAATACTAAAAAGAATCAGCAACTGGGATCTCATCATATTAAAAAGCTTTTGCACAGCCAAAAAAACCACAAACAAAGAAACAAACAAACAAAACCCACCAACAGAGTTAAGAGACAATCCACAGAATGGGAAAACTTTTACCAGCTATTCCTCAGACAAAGGACTATTATTTAGAATATATAAAAAACTAAAAAAAAATCAAGCCCTCTAAATTTAAAGACTCAATCCAAAAATAGGTATCAGAAATGAATAGACACATCTCAGATGAAGAATTAAAAACAGCAAATAAATGTATAAAAAAATGTTCAACATCACTGGTCATTCGAGAAATGCAAATGAAAACAACACTGAGATTTCACCTCACCCCAGAAAGAATGGCTGCTATCAAGAAATCAATCAATAACAAATGCTGGAGAGGCTATGGGGAAAAAGGAACCCTTCCCCACTGTTGATTAGAGTGTAAATTGGAACAACTAATATGGAAATCAGTGTGGAGAGGCCTCAAAAAACTAAAACTAGAGGTTCCATTTGACATAGCTATTCCCCTTTTTGGTATCTTCTGAAAAGACTTAAAAGCATCATACCACAGGGATATAAGCACACCTATGTTATAGCAGCACAATTTGTAATAGCTAAATCTTGGAAATAGCCCAGATGCCCATCAATGGATGAATGGATAAAGAAAATGTGCTTTTTATATACAATGGAGTACTACTCTGCCATAAAGAAGGATAAACTTGAGACATTTCTAGGTAAATGGATGCCCCTTGAGACCATACTTTTCAATTAAATAAATCAAACACATATCTTTTTTTTTTTTGGTACCAGGGATTTCACTTGGGACCTTGTGCTTGCAAGGCAGGTGGTGGAACCACCGAGCTAAATCCCTGGCCCTTGGACACATATCTTTAAATATTGGATTGTTTCTCTTTTGTGAGAAACTGAAAGCAGAAATAAGGACCAAAATGGATGATAGATATTGGGAAGTAGGAAGAAAATGTTCAAATGGAAAGAGGAACAAAGGAGGAGGGAGAGGGAAAGGAAAGAAGGGAAAAGGAAAAAGAAAAAGAATAGAAGGGAAAAATGGAAACAAAGCTTTTGTAAATAAGGAAGGGAAGAAGGGTTGAAGGGAGGGGAAGGCAAATGGAGAAAGAAAGAATCAAAATACATCATGAACAGGTACAAATTCCCTATGATGAATGTGATCATTATGTATATCAAAAGTGTACCAATAAAATTAATTTTAAAAATAAATCTACACAGAGAGGCTGCTCCCTCTATAAACAGCCCCAGCTGCTCCATCAGGCTCACATATTGCAACTCAGTTGCCACCGTCCTTGAACCTACAACTTCTGCATTGGGAGCTCCATAAGATAAACTCATTTAGACTTATCCAGTAGGCCCCTTTCACTGATTAAAGATGGGCCTGCTGTGGGGAAAGTGCTTTTCCTCAGGGCACTTGTCTAATTCAGCTTAAGCAGGTAGTGTTCTCCCAGTTAGCTCCTTTGTTTGGAAAATGTTGTAGGACTTTGGGGACAGCATTAATTCAAACAGACAAGCCTATTCTTCCCAAGTTACTCCTAAAAATACTGACTTCATTATTTGCTTATAATGTGAATAGGTATTTCTTTAATGTGCCTCTTTGTATAAGGATCATACATTGGTCCATTTGTGTCATCTCTCTGTCTACATTACAGTTGTCTGTTTCCTAAAAACAGGTTAAGGCTTAATAGCACTAATGGTACATCACATGAAAGGTTGCTGGGGAAGGGTGTGGCAATGTGTAGCAGGAGGTGACAGATAGTGCAGGGAAGAGTCTGATTAGCAAAATCCCCCACTGCCCACAGTGTACATTATGATCATCCAGGCATTCACACCTATGATCTCACATTGCCCTTGTAATGGGCCTGTTCAGCATTATATCTCCATTTTACAGATCGGAAAAGCCAAGACCCAGAGCATGATGTCTTGGGTTGCATCACATTAGAACTTAGGGACAGAATTGCTTCCTCCCATTGGAGTTCAATTGGAGGGTCAGGCTAGTTAAGTATGAGATTGGCAAGCTGTCTGATTAGTCCCAGTCTCCCCTGAGGACACGTTCTGATGAGTTAATAATTGTAAAAGTAGACTACCTTAGAGATAGCTGTATTGAGAAGACCATGGTGCCCCTCCCATAGGTGCACTTTATATAACAATAATGAGTACAAGAGAGAATCCTGGGCCTTCTTGGATCTCGCAAATTGCAGCATGCAGGCTTACCACCTGTAATGCACACACAGGAACCAGAGCACTGGTCCAAGGCAGAGCTAAGCTGGATTTGCAAAACGTCCCATGAGAAAGTGAGAAGCACCTGAGGCTTCCCAGTAGGCTCTCTCTTGGGCACCTCCCATGAAACCTTGGGGGAATGAGCCTGAGACCAGCAGAAACCTCAGTTCTTCCTTCCCTGGTTCATTCTCCAAAACCTCCCTCAGTGACATAATTTATTGCCTTCATTAAATGGGATGTTCAGCCAAGTGCAATGGGTTTCATGTCTTCACCCCAAGGAAATTCCCTTAGGAACCAAACTGCCATGGTGTCAGAAAGAAGCAGCAAACTACAAATGAATGGGATTTGCCCAAAATGTACAGCTTCTCTTTCCTTTTCCAGGGCCTCTCTAATTTTACTTTGAGCTGAGCCAAAACCTAAAGGCATTTCTTTTAACTTAGTTATCTCCAGGGTAGCATAGCTAGAAACCAGACATGCACATGTCTGCCCTACCCAGCAGGTACAGCCTTGCTAGATGGCTGGGGTCTTGGAGGTTACAGGTCTTATGAATGACAGCAACTCTATTACCCACAAACAGATCCTCTTAAAAAGCTGGTGATGAAAAGTCTCCCAGGTGAAGTCCACCATGCAGGGCAGAAGCAAGATCTCCAACTAATCTACTGCTTTTATTAAGAGGCTATAAGTGGAGGAAAAGAGAGGTGCTGCCAGCTTACCATGCAGAAGGGAGCTGCCTGCCTCTGAGGAGTTGGATGTTTTGATGATGGATGATTTCACCTTTGAGCATGCAAACAGCCATTGTCAACGGCATCTGTGAGAGGAGCCATGTGGTCCATTGGTCAGTGGCTTCTAAAATTGCTTTGTCATAGACTCTTCTGATTATTCAGGTATTACCAAATGTTGGCTTCTTGGGCTGAAATGTTTCATACAGATTCAAGGTGAGTGATTAAATTTTGTCTGGGGCTGGGGACTTAGCTCAGTGGTTCTACCACCTGCCTCTCAAGTGCAAGATCCCAAGTTTGATCCCCAGTATCAAAAAAAGATTTGTCTGCCTCTTAGCAGCTATCAAAATTAGTCAGTTGGGAGAACGATAGACTGAAGATTTATCTCATTCCCACATACCTACCATTTTAAAATTCTAAATTGGCTCCCCTCATCACCAGCACAATCAAATACACAATCCATAGTCTCTTATCTCTTGTTACTTGATAGGCAAAGGAAAGTGTCCTGGATTCTTCTTGTGTTTCTCTCAGGTATTCATAACTCTGTGGAGGGAGGTGCCTTAAAGCCTTCCTCATTGTTTGTTGATTTCTCCTTCTGAAAACTAAGGCTTTTAACAAATTTTACTCTTGGGCACATTCTAAGGGAGTGTGATAATATAAGTGAAAGTGCTTAGAATTCTTCAGAAAACAGAAGCTTTTATTCACTTATATATCACATTTGTGGGAGTACAAAGGTTAGAGGTCTTTGGAGTAATATAGTTGGCTGCGACTTTAAAAAGTAATTCAAGAGTTCTAATTCCTTTCTTGTGCTCTATCTGGGGAAAGGTGTCTGTGGATCAGCTGTGGGTTTTGTAAGCATGTGGGTTGGGAGGATGTTGAAAGCATCTATCTTGCTGAGTCTCCCAGGTCAGGCACAGAGAAGAAATGAGCAGCAGTGGCCACCCACCAACTCCAAAGGAGCCTGGGCAAAGTGCCATTCCTGTCTAGGAGCTGGGAGGGTGCCCCAGGCTAAGAAGTAACAAGACTGTACTCAAGTTGAGCCTCCAACCCAGCCCTTTCCCATGCAACTACCTCCACTCCTACCAGATGGCTTTTGCAGTGAACTGCAAACCATAGATGTAAAGATGAGTCTTTGTATGTTCTTAATCCCTAAAAAAGGAGAGCTTCTTTTTGCATAGTTAAAAATCTTAAAAAGAACACTAATACCTTTTGCTGAGCAGAACAACTTGGTTGGAGAAGCAAAAAGGGAGAGGCCATTGCTAAATTTGTTCTCCCCACAGCCTGTGGGCATCCTCAGGGAACACAGGGCTGGCTCAGCACGTACACCTATAAACAAGGTGCTCCAGCCTCAAAAACCCAAGTCCACACCCTCTCATCGTGCACCACTCCTTAGTTTCGACTCTCTCTCTCTCTCTCTCTCTCTCTCTCTCTCTCGCCCTTTGCAGTCAAACTTCTTGGAAGAGTAGTCTACATTCTATCTTCTCTAACCTACCTCCTACACTCTTGAGGCACTAGAGTCTGGCTTTTTCTCTCACTTGCCCTTGAAAGTGCTCTCCCATGGCCACTGGCCACCTTTAAATTGCCAAACCCAATGGCTGTTTGGTCTTGCTCAATATCTTCTACTTTTCTGAATCTCCTTTTAGGTTCTGGTTCTTCTTTCTTAGTTTCCTTCACTGATCCTTTCCTTTTGTCCCTTAAATATTTTTTTCCCAGGGTTCTGGTCTTTGCCTTCTTTGTTTTCCTTACTCTTTCTATTTGTAATGAACATTTGTCATTCTGTATGGCTGATTAGCCCCTCTGAGCAGCCTTCTTCTGTTAGAGAATGATTTAGATGGGAGAAGCAGAGACACTGTGGATACCTATTTTCCAGCTTCCCTTGCAGCTAAGGTGCACACGTGTGATCATAGCTCTGGCAACCAGAGGCACTCAAAATCTATCATTGAATTGGAAGCCACACTTTAAAAATCATGAGCTTTTGGGTTCCATTCTGGTGAGAATAGATACTGCTAAGTCCAAAACAGTGGTCAGTGTCCAAGAGCACCAGCTGTGGTGTCTATGCCCAGCATTTGTGGGGTTAGTGTGGGGGCTACCCTCTGCTTTCTACAGAGGTCCTTCTCTTGTACAGTGGTACCTCAGTTCACGAATGCTTTTGTTTATAGACAATTTAGTTTGGAAACAGAAGTGTTTGGCAAAATTTTGTTTTTGTTTGCAAATTCTGCATTGGGTGACAAACAACCATGGCCATATTTCCTGCACAAACCCAAATGTGGCCATATTTTCTAAAATCATAGAACAAATTAAGTTTGTGAACCGAGGTACCACTGTATTTCTACCCTGGAGTAACAACATCACATCACCATATTTGCAGTCTTTACTGTCATCTTAACACCACATGGTTGACCAAAGCTCCTAAATATCTCTCCATTTTGTCTCATTCTCATTTCGCAGCCCCACTGTATTAGTTCAGGTCTCATTAGCACTTACCTATGCTGCTAAAACAGCTTCCTAGGGAGTTCCCCTGCTGCCAGTCTTTTCTTTCAACTAATTTACACTGCTGCCAACACTGTCTTTCCCAGATGTAAACTGTACCTTGTTTAAATCCATGTTTAAAACCTTTCAGCATCTCTTCATTGCTTTCAGAATAAAGTCTGAATCCTTTAGCATGACACTCAGATACAGTCTCCTACGACTGCTCCAAGTATGCCATGTTCCAGACATGCCCAACTGCTTGTGTTTCTTGCATATGCCACATTTATTTACACCTTTAAGCTCCTCACTGTGATTCTGGAGATCCCTGCCTCACCCATCTGGCAGCAGTAGTGACTCATCAAGTGCCTCTGGTCTCAACTGACAGCCAAGCCTGGTAGTTCATTGAAAGGCCTTTATCTTTAGAGAATGGAAATGCCTGCCTCCCTGAGCCCCATCTCCAATGTCCCTAGAATAGACAGAACCATGCATCTTCATTTCCTGCTTCCCTCCCTAACATACTTATTTATTTTCCCAAACTATATTTTTTGAATGCCCATTTAATGTTGCACTGTGCTAGGTGCTGGGATTGAGCAGTAGGTAGTTATTGCTTGGCTTTATGGAGTGCAGAACCAGCTGAATGCCTACAGTTTGGGGACAGCTTACTTGTCTGGGCTTCTGCACTGTTTTCTGAATTCCACTCCAGTTCCCAGGTCCTCAGCACCCTACTGGCTAATTGCTACTTCCTTTATTTCCCACTCACAGAGGGTGGCATCTTCATTGTTGTATCCTTTCCTCTACCTGGCTTGATCTCCTTGATCTATATTTCTGCCCACCTATCCCCAAGAATTACCTTTTAGAAACTCTTGGCACTATGCCTGACTCCATCCCTTAGATTCAATGCCTTGATTATTAATGTCACTCTGGGCTTGACTTGAGTTGGCCACACTCAGTGACGTTGAGATTTTAATTTCTGGCTTTTCATTAGAGGGAAGTAGCTCTTTGATCACAGTCCTTCTCAGTCTCCCATCCATGAATCACTTTTTCCTCTTCCCATTTGGGTCACTGACTGTGTTGCTATTTATAATACTTCCCTCTTCTCCCATGACTTTCCGTGCCTGGCAAATGCTTACTCTTCCTTTAGATTGTTTAAAGGTCATCTCCTCTGGGAAGTTCCCACCCCATTCCTGCTTTCCCACATATCGCCTTTGGGATGTGCATTTATTCAATTCTGTATATCTTCATTAGTGCATCTTTATTAGCACTTATCCAGTTCTGCTATAATTGTGTACAAGCCATCTTTTCATCACTATAATAAAATACCGGACACAGGCTGCTTATAAAGAAAAAGAGGCTTATTTAGCTCTGTTTTAGAGCCTGAAAGTCCAAAGAGCATGGCAATGGCATCACTTCATGGTGCAGGTAGTGGGAGCACAAGCAGGAGCGAGATTACATTTCAGGCTAGGGAACAGGGAAAGACCTGGGAGCCCACAATCCCTTTCTGCGGCACACTTCAATTGACCCCACCACCTCCCACTGGGCTCCACCTCTTAAAGGTTCTACATCTCCCAATAGTGCCACCCTGAGCAATAGAGTTTTAACACATGAACCTTGGGGAGGACACAGACTATATCCAAACCATAGCATTCTGTCTTCTCCACTTGGCTGTAAAGTCCACAAGGCTGGATCTGTGTCTTAAAGTGTCACTGTATCCCCTATATCTGGTCTGGTATGTGGAAGAGAGGAGAAAATAATATAAACATAGTCAATAAAAGGAGAAAATCTAAATCTTGCTTTGAACTCATCCCTAAAACTGGATCGCCTCTCCAACTTTCCCATTTCTATTAATGGCCCAGATGTATTTACTAAAATGGGATGAATAAGTGACAATGTTATCTTTTTAGTCCTAGATTCTAAACATATCTTCCTTCCATTCCTCTTCTTCCCCTCAGTGATAAGCTTGAAAATGCTCAACACTTGGCTGTCTGGGAGAAAAATCTGGTTTTGTGGTGTTTACTCTTACTATGGCTGATTTCAAGCTGCCAACATGATTTTACCGAATGTGGAATTGGAACAGATATACACAATTGACTCGTGAACCAGGAAGAGTCAGCTCCAGAGCACCATTGCCTTTACTGTCATTAATCAGCAACAAGTCCAGTGAATCCTTCCTTAATTCTCCTTGACATCCAACTCTCCTCCACTTAATGCCTGACCACATCTGTTCTTCCTTCCACACTATACCTTTTCTCCAGATGAATCTATCTTTCCAATGTTGCGGTTTTTCACGGTCTTAGTTATCTGTGGCTGCTGTAACAAATTCCCACTAACTTGATAGCCTAAAACAACAAAAATTTATTCTTTTACTCCCTGGAGGATAGAAGTCTGAAATCAGTTTTACTGGTACAAAATCAAGATTTTCTCAGGATCATGGCTCTAAGGTAGAATCTGTCTTTTGCCTCTTCTAGTTTCTAGTGACGGCTGGCATTTCTTGATTTGCAGCCACATCATTCCAATTTCTGCCCCATGGTTACATTGCCTTTCCTTTCTCTGTTGGTGTCAAACTTCCTTGTGCCTTTCATAAAACCTTCATGATTAAATATAGGATGCCC
Organism: Heterocephalus glaber; assembly: GCF_000247695.1. The sequence continues at coordinate 3,872,388 of NW_004624742.1, read as the reverse complement.
CCAGAAAATCCAGGATAATTTCCTCATCTCATAATCCTTAATTGCATCTGTAAGGACCCTTTTTCCAATAAAGTAACATTAATAGGTTCTAGGGATCTTAGGGAGCCATTTTTCAGCCTACCACATTTATTATTTAAGGAATGCTTTGTCCTTTCCCATGAGTGTTGCTCACAAATGCTGACTGAGACAGAATGGAGAGACAACCACATCTTGAGCTCTCACCAGTGCCTAGTGCACAGGAACTGTCCTGGACCTGACTGGCCTTTTACAGCAGATCCTGGAGCTGTCCTCTGCTTGACTGGCCTTTTACAGTTTGTTTGGTTTATCTCTGATGATCTCTCAGCCATTAATAATTCTAATTTCCTGATGACCATCTTTTGACTCATAGTAAATAACAGGTTTGTTTTCCAAAGAAAAACAAACATGGTGTTATTTTGGTGGTTAAATAACTTGCTGGATATTAATTTGAAAGTTTGTTGTGCACTAAGATAATGTGTATGTGTGTGTGCAGGAGGTGGTGAGGGGAGGTAATAGCCTGATAAGTCCTTTATCAGAATAGTTCTGAAGGATGTGAACAACAGAAAGACCAGCAGTCCTCAAGGGACTGTTGATCATTGGTAATAAATTACGTCAGGGACATACTGTATCTCCTTGGGAACTAGTTATAATGATCTCAAGAGATGTTCATTTATAAGTATTTATGTATCTAGAAGCACATCTCTACCCTTAAATGTAGAAAAATTGGGAAACAGAGGAATATAGAGAATTTAACACGAGCTGACCTAATAAGACATAATCACTATTGGCAGGTTGGTGTGATTGTTCTATAAAGCTATGATGATTAACTTTGGACAAGTTGTTTTTCCATATTGAAGGTTATTTCTTTATATCCTTGAATTCCAACAATGACTAAGTCTAACTTAATAGTTAAAAAAAACCCACAATGTCATTCTGGTTACAAAGGTTCTGTCCCATTTTCTGCCCAGTGGTCAAGACCTATTCTATTCAGCCCACCTCTATTTGTTCAACCATTCTTTACTTTATTTCCCAAAGAGAAACATATGGTACAGCCAGGCTGATCACCGACTGCCTCCTGCTTGTATGTGTCTGTCCTTTAGCTCTGGTTTAGCTCCTTGGGTTTCTCAAATGCCCGTTCTTCTCAGATTACCAACACTTTCCCCTCCTTGAAGACCCAGTTCAAGTCTCCTCTTGAGAAAACCCTCCCTCAAAAAGACTGCCACATTTGGGGTCAGTGTCATGTAGGGAAAAGATTATCTAACCTGGAGTCAGAGAGTCTCGTGAGAGCCTGAGATAAAAGTCACTTATTCTCTTTGACCTCTATTTCCTCATTCATAAAACAGGGATTATGAGCTTGGCTGGGGCTGTCTCCAAGGATGTTGTCTTACTTCTTTAAGAAACAAATATAACAATGAATGTGAAATATTTTTAAAGTTTCATAAATGCAGGGGATTGGTGTTATTTCTCTGTGAACCAATTTTACTTTTCTTTCTATTGCCAGTGTTACATAACTAATAGCACTTGATATACTGATCTATCTATTCCACAACAGTGTTACACAGCCTGGAGCTATATTCTTGCTTGACATAATGTTACTGTGTATGAACCCAGCTTGTTCACTGTGGCTTATGTGTACATATGAATCCTCAGTTAGGTAGGGGCCAGAGGGGATGGAAATCATGCGTTATGTTTCTCCTTCGACATCTGGCATGTGCTGGACACAGTGAAGTTGCTGGATCAGTATCTTACTGGGTGCTCATGCACCCCTGAGCCAGTTTAATTCTTGTCTTAAAACGTTCAAATTAAAATTACAAAATGATTTATATTAACTACAGGGCATTATATATGTGTCAAAGATATGTTAGTGAGACAAGGAACAAAATAAAAACAAAAATGTGTGTGTATTTGTGTGTAGGTGTGTGTGGTAATTTTGTACTAATCTTTAACATAGCTTCCACAATTATTAGAGAACAATGTACTTGGTTTTAACTTTGGGTCAATTTTTCTTCAAAGTTCTTATTACCCCTCTCCATCCATCAATTTTTTTTTTTTTTGGTACCGGTGATTGAACTTGGATCCTTGCACTTGCAAGGCAGGCGGTGGAACCACTGAGCTAAATCCCCGGCCCCTTTGCATCAATTTTTAAAAAAATATAAATTATAAACAAGGTAAAAAGGAGCTAATTCTGTTAATGCAGTTTTCAAAGTGGACATTTCAAAAGATGGAAGGCCAATAATTTCTAAAATCACTCTAACAGTTACCAGGAGGCTCTGTGATAAAAGCTGGGCCAACTTTAAGAAAATCCAATTTGCAGAAACCCAAATTAGCAAAATTGAAATTAGGAACTAAATTTTCAAAGGAGATTTATTTTTTAACTAGGAAATTCCTCATCCTCACACCATCCCCCAAATCAATTTAAAATTACAAGTTTAATTTTAAGTGTTTTATTTTTACTCATCAAATGAAGAACACAAGTATTATGTAAAGCACACAGAACTTGCACAAATTTAGTAATTTTATACTCTTAGAAGTCTCCGTTCTTGACACTTACTTGCTTAGTAAGTAATTTGCTTAAAGACTATCTTGACTTTTTTCATTTTTCCTCCTTTGGTTGAAATGGTTCATTTTAAAGATATGTGATAAATGGAGTTTTTCTTATCTTAGCATAAGACACCAGAATTGGTCTTTGTTAAAGGAATTTGTACTCCAAATTGAGCAAAGATTATTCTTTAACTCCCTTTTGATATTTGGCATTGGATCAAGAAATCTAAATTTAGCTCCCTCTAGAATGGAGGTGTTGGCTAAGTGGAAGCAATTCAGTTTGCCCCAGGAAGCCACAGAAGTTGCTGAAACACTAAGTAGAGTTCTGCTCAAATTGTTTCCTTCACTAAAGTCAGATTTCAAAACTGCTTCCTTCTGCAAGAAACCGAAAACCACCACATTTCAGAGCTGAAAGGGACTAGTGATGGCATCTCCTATAAACTCTTCACCTTGCAGCTCAGGAAATGAAGTGACTTGCCTTTCCGAGTTTTTTCTGCAACTGCAAAATGCGGTTATATTACCTGTTTTGCCCACCTCTCAAAGATGTGAGGATTAAATAAATGGGCTTTTGAATTTGTACAGCACTTTGTACCATAAGGCATTATTATTTTCTGTCATCCCTATGGTGGTTTTAAAACACACTTGCAAATTCCTTAATGCTCTTTCCATCCAGAAATGCCCTCCCTTTGAATACAGGGAGCTGACCTTAATGTCTCATTTCTAACCAATAGAATGTAGCAAACTTCTGAGGCTAGATCAGAAAAGGTGATTCAGCTTCTAGCTGGTTCTTTTGGGATAACTGTTCAAGGAGAGCCAGGCACCATGTTGGAAGTCTAACTACCTTGAGACCACTATGTCGTGGAGAAGCCATGTGGAGAGCCACATGTAGGCTCTCTGGTTGGCATTCCCAGCCTTCAAGTCTCTCACAGGGCAGGCACCAGAAGTGTGAGTGAATCAGCCTTCAGATGATTTCAGGTTCCAAAGCTGAGATACCCAAGGTTTTGAACCCTCTCAGATAATGCCTTGTATGTATATCATGAAACAGAGACAAACTATCCTTGTTCTATTATTTCTGAATTCTTGACCCACAGAATCTATAAGCATAATGAAATTGTTGAGTTTCTTTGCTGCTACATGTATGCTGTTTGTGATGCAGCAGTGGTGACTGAAATAGTCACAGTGGATAATGAGAGTCACAACAACTGCAGGAACAACACCAGACACAGTGGCAAACATCATATGAGTTTATCTTATTTCATTTTCACCAGAACTCAGTGAGGGAGCCCCTGAAACTAAAGATTGAGGTGCTAATGACTTCCATTTTACAAGGTGTAAGCAGCAGAGCCAGGGCTGAAACCTCTATTGGTCAGTCTGCAAGGCCCACCCTTTGGCTGCAACTGACTCCTCCCATAAGGTGGGCATCAGCCAGGACTGTCAACACATACCTCTGAACTTCCGGTCCAAGGGTTTTTCCTTTATGCCTTCAGTCATTTTGGTTCTCCCGGATCCTCTCTTTTCCCATTTGCTACCTACAATTCCTTCTTTCAAGAGATAGGCTTACATCTCTGAATTTTTTACCTTTTCAACTTCTACCTAACACAGAGTTGGCCTGGTATCATCAAAAGTTTTCAGATGCTGGTAGCCATTTTGCTATCCTTAAGGCTGAAAGAGCCATGCAGTTTCACCTCTGCAGCCCTACTTTGCTTGGTAAACTTGGTTAAACCCATCAGACCTACACTTTTTTTTCAGCTGGAGGAAAAAAATATCAAGACACAGGGCAATTCATTCACACATTCTAATCTCAAACATGCTGCACGACCACTTTCCTTTTGACTTTCAGAGCCATGAACACACTTGCGACAAACTATTTGGAAAATTCCCACATACTGGTATTCTCCAATGGCTCTGGAGGGCTTCCCAATGGCTTCTCCACAGGGGTGTGTGGCTCAAGTTGCTGCCCTGGAAAGGCCTTCCCAGCCTCGAAGGAAAAACCCATGCCAGGTGCAGCCTTGGTATCCATGAATCCCCTGAACCTGCAGATCCACCCAGTGTCCCAGATAAAAGTTGTGTCTTTGAAGAACATAGGAACAGTGCTCATAAAGATCTGCTTTGGCTTTTCACATTTACTCCCTGAGCGGTACTACCTGCACACTGTTTGTCCTTCCTCACCAAGCCCAAACCTCAGGCATTTCCTGCTGGCAAGAGGCTGCCCTCTTCAAAGGCAGACATGCAAGAAGCTGGGAACTAACTCTTCTACATAAAACTGTCACTGCCAGGGTGTAAAGGAAACTGGCTCACACTCACAGTAAAATCCCCTATGGAGTTCATTTCTCATCCTCTCCCATATGGCTGTAATGCTCCGAAAAGGGTCATGATTCACTAACTAGCACCACTGGGCTTGGAATGGTCTCAGAGCTCATCTGTTGGGAGTTGGGAAATTTCTCCTTCCCAGGTTATGGCCACCAGCTCAAGTCAGTATCAAGTGTCTACCATGTGCCAGGCATTGAAAATACTAAGATGCATACAACAAAATCCTGTCTTCACTCACAGAAAAAACACTTTCCATTTTCAGTCTTGAATTTCAGGTACATCATCACATATCAATTGCTTGTGAGTTGTTTCGTGAATAATTTATTTAAAATAACACGAGTGGATTTAAAATTAAACTAAATTTCTGGATTTAAAATGAGTGAAGTAAGAGTGGATTCATGGCTATGTACACAATGTCATTACTCATTTGTATTCTGACATATCATTCATGGAGAAAAAACTGAGGAGAGGTGATTTGAACAATATTTTTATACTTTCTTTTAAAATTTTTATTAGTACATGTTTGCAGTGCGTAATGATTACGTTTGTCATGGGGATTGGTACATGTATATAACACACCTCTGATCTGAGCTTTATGGGTGTCATCTGTCCTGTGTCTCAAATGGAAAAAGCCTGAGGACTGCTGTGGGCCCAGTAAGGGAAGGAGACTGGCCTGATACCCTCAAACCACACCTCCATATCATCACAAATAAGGAACATCTTCCACCTTTTTCAGAGAAGGAACTAATGGTACCAGAATTCCTTTTGAAGAAGAAAAGGTAGTAGGAACTGTTGTCTTTTGATTCTGGCGAGCCTCTGTTCATTTATTATTTTTAAGGAAAAGAGCAGTGTCCCAGTTATAGCTGTGGCAATATATTTATTACTATGAGCTACATTCTCTATTTCCTGTCTCACTGATGAGTCATGTGACACAGGAAATTAATCTCTCCAGTAACAATATTGTTTTTTATATGTAGAGTGCTTTAAACTTGAAGGATATTTTTACATTCATTGATTTCCATAGGTTCAACTTTAAGACCCTTTGAAGTAGGTTTTGGACCCATCTGTAGGCAAAAAAATAATACCAGAGAGGTCTTGCTCAAAGTTCATAGCAGGTAAGTGATGGAGCTGGGATGAAAATCCAGGTCCTCTGTTTACAAACCGTGTTTCTTGTATTACACTCAAGTTATATTACATCTGCTTCCTGAGGATGAGCAACAAAGATGCAGCTACATCTTCAACATTGACATCTGAAGTGAATGTGACCACTTTCACACTGGTGGATGGGATGTCTCAATGGCTCATGAAAGCCTATTTCTTGGTAGTGAAGACATATCAACCTCTCTCCTCTCGATCTATCTTTCCAACTGTCTAGTGAAATAGTCCTCCTGCAGTATTTCTTCTGTTTAGGTATATGAGACACTGCTCTTCTAACATGTACACATGCTTAGGACTATTCAAGACCTGGGAGAGGGAATGCTTCTATCTAGAGCTATAATAAGCAGCCCAAAGCAGTGACCAGTGTAAAAGCCCACAGCTTTTACTCCTTGCTATTGGAATAGCAGAGTACCCCCTAGCTACCATAGTTGAGTAGTGGGCTAGCATGTAGGATCTTTTGCAAGTAGACTTAAGGATACTTTACCATGACATAAATCACAAGAAATCTTGTAGAGAAGAGTGGTAAAAAATGGTCCCACAGCTTTGCCCTTCCCCCTAACACATACATCTGGAGCCCTATACACCTAGATCAGGCCTTAGTTCTGTGGATAATATGCTCCACCCAGGGAGTCACCTTTGGCAAGTGAGAATGTGATGTCTAGATTGTGACATGAACCACTGCCCCGTTCATGATTTGTCATTTAAAGCCAAGGACTTTTTGCCCCTCAGTAAAAGTATTTCTCAATCAAAGTGCTTACTGAACATAAAACTGAATGGCCATTTAAAGGATGATTGTAACACTCCCACAGTCAAAGAAATGAATCTTTTGGCTTTGTTAATGTTGAGTTTTGGCTCAAAGTTTGAAGGGTGCATGGAATTCTGCCCTGTACTTGTAAATGTTTGGAGAACTGCTCAGTCAGCATTCAGGAAAAGCATGCCTGCATCCTGCAGTATTCCCCCAGCTTTGGTCTTGTCAACACAGAGATCACTGAGAGTTTGAATCTAAAGCTCAGCCCTCCTCTGTTCCTTGAATACAAAGAACAAGATACAGAGTAATCAGATAACAAATGATGAAATTTTGGTTATTGATGGGGATGTTTTCCATTTCTGTAGCACTTAATCTTTCTGGAGAGCTTGCGTGATATCATTTGGCCCACCCAAAACATCTCAAAGGTGAAAGTGAGCCAGACTTTCTTTTCATCATTTTGTAGATGAAGAATAAAAAATATATAAATATACATATGGTGAAGAAGGACACGTGTTTGTGTGTGTGTGTAAGCACACAGAGATGTACATGTACATGCAGAAGGAAGGAGACATTTAATCATTTTCAATGATCTAAGATAGCATCTGATGACAGGGGCTTTTGAATCATTTCAAGTTTTTGTTTCTTATCTCATTTCAGGGTTATCTGGAATTTTGTTGACTTCAGAGCTCAAATCAAACAGACAGACTGGGAATCCCCACAGGCAGGAGCCAGTTTGCTGCTGAAATTCACCTGCCCTTGGCAAGTAAGAGGGAGAAGAATATGTCCCTTGTTGTATCTCCCTTGTTGTATGGACTCCTGGCAGGTGTCTGTCTTTATCTAGAGCCTCTGACACTTTTAGTGTATTGTGGAGAACTATCAACAGCACAAACAAAAATGCACAGAACTGATACTCAGAATTTTAGAGCTATGCATAATCTAAAGAGATTGAGTTAAGCTGCTTTTTAATTGCATGCAGTGGTCCAGAATGGCTTTTATTTGTCCTTGTGAGTTAGCCCTTGGTGGCATGGGTTCCCCATCTTCTAAAAAACCACGGCTGACTAGAGTTAGCCCAGGGTTGTTCTTGAGGTGTTCATTTTCAGCTCCCTCCTAAGCCACTCTATCTCTACAACATTACCCACTGGGCTAATAATCAACTTTACTACCCTAAGTAATGTAGAGGCCTCCTTTACTTAGGAAACCAGCAGCTAATGCTACAAGTTAGAAATCAAGCTGATGGCTAACCTGGAGCGCCATCATGCACTTATACATGTTATTGTAAACATCACATTTCATTGTTCATTGCTCTGAGGATTGGGGAAGACACCTGATAGAGCAAACTAATACCTTGTGTTGATTTTCCAACTTCAACTGCAATTTTTATAAAGTACATCCTTTAAAAATTGTTTTTAAACAGAAACTAAAGGGGCTTTGGTTAGCTTCTTAGAGGTAATTCATCATTTGCACAGAAGTATATCTGAGTCCATTGTCCCTTCTCCATAAGGTACACTCCAGGGAATGCCCAGGTGCAGCCTCTGAAAAGGATTAGAATGATTCTTGGCACCAAAAATACTGAGTTGCATGGCTTTGGTGATTAGTGCTGGGTATCTCCATAGTGGCTGTGCCAAGCACTATGTAAAGGTTAGCCCATCTGCGGAGGTGCCTGAGATTATAAAGTTTACACTCTAGGTTTCTAGAGTTGCTTGGAATGTGAGAGACAGAGATGTGATGTTGTGCTCGACTGGCCTCTTTGTGGTTAGAAAGGGGCGAGAAAAAACTATTGGCATGTTTTATGACTAGCTGCACCTCTAGCTCAGCCCCAGGTAAGAAAGCCATTGTGAACCTCACCTGCCTCACAAGTGCAAGGTCCTGAGTTTGATTCCCAGAACAAAAGAAAAGAAAGTCATTGTGAGTTGGGGTCTCTTCTAACTTAGCCTTTTGGTTCCTTATTGAACTGGTAAGACGAAGACCCTCATTCCTGTCTCCTGTCATAATCAGGGGGTCTGTAGCTTTCTAAAAGGAGAACAGGGTCATGGGGCCCAGGGATGGAGCCAAGGCAAGGAAGCAGTCAGGCCTACCAAAGGCCTCTCTGCTCCCACAGAAGAATGCAGTCTACAGCAGCTCCCCCTAGGTTTTCTTATGCCCATGCTTGCATTTGTACCTCACTACATTTACATAGCTGGTGGGTAGCCTACCTGCCTAATTCCTGGGATGTCTGCACATGGAGAGAAGCAATGACTGTGAGGTAAGTTTGTGTGGACAACAGGGATTAGAATCTGTCTGCAGTTTGGTCAACTGTCTGATAAACAGCTGACCCTCTCCAGAGTGCTCCATGACTACTCTACATCTCTTTCTCTCTTTTCCTTCAAGAGGGAGGAGATGACCTCATAAGGGCTACAAAGAGTAAGGGAGACATTCTTCTGAGTCCACTCCTCCCTCCAGGGCCATTCCATCACCAACCTCCCAACCTTCTGGATTTAGGGTCTCTCCTTATGGCTTATTCCTTGGCCCATCCCTGGCTTGTGTGGACACACAAGCCTACAGGCTCAGATATTCTCCTCCTGGGGTCTCTGCGAGTCTGCCATTCTCTAAAAATGATGCACACCAGGAAGCTCAAAGCAGAGTAAGGCTACAGTAACCTTTGGGAATTTAGTGAAAATGTTTTAGATTTAGACCATGCTAGAATCTCTGAGCTGGCCACTCCTTGCTTCTCTGGGAAACTGACTTTGAGGGAGAGATTCATACACAACTGGTTTATAAGGGTATGCGCTCAGGAATGACACTTGCAAGGGGGTGAGAGAAGGCTCTGACGCAGTGTTGAGCAGTGTGCACTATGCTAGAGGACTTGGCCAATCTCACCAGGGCTTCAACGCTGAGTTGGCCATTCAGAGTTGTCCTGAATGGAGGCAACATATTCTGCACTGTCCAGTCATAGGATGTACCTGTCCCTGGGATGGGGGGACTTTGGGAAAAGCAGGTGTGGTGTCACATGCCTGAAATCCCAACTACTAGGGAGGCTGAGCCAGGAAGATCATAAATTTGAGGCTAGCCTGGGCAACTTAGTGATACATTATCTCAAAATAAATTAAAAGTGGCTAAAGATGTAGCTCAGAGGCAGAGCACTTGCCTAGCATGCAATCTCCAGTCATGCAACAAACAAAACCTTGGGGGAGGCAGCTCCCTTTGGCTAAAGGCAATTTCCAGGGAAGGATCTGGCCATCCTTATCAGTAGACAGTGCCCCTGCAACCAAGAGAATGGCTGCTTTGGCTCTGAAGGGAAACCAGGGCAGCATTCCAAGCACCTGCTTCCGCCAGAGCCCGGGGACAGAGGACATGAAGCTGTGGCCCCAGATCTCACTTCTTTAGGTCAACTCCTTGGATTGACCTGTCAGGTGACAGGGCCAGGGGAGGAAAGAAGAGTTTCTGGAGCCCCACCAGAGGCTGGAAAAGAACAAGCAGCACCAGGGATTTAGCTCAGTGGTTCTGCCACCTGCCTGGCAAGCACAAGGTTCCGAGTTCAATCCCCGGTACCAAAAAAAAAAAAGAACAAGCAGCACCTGGAGGCTGTAGGGCAGACCTGGCTGCAAAAGGTGACCTGGTTGCCATCTTAGGAAGAAGTCCAGGTAGCCTTTCTTAAACAAGAGAAGGGTCCAGCATAAGCTAAGAATTTGTCTGGGAAATACCTCTAATTAGGAACCAAGTTTGTCATGGTCTAAACCTGACACTTTCACTTCACAGATTCCCAAAGGTGACTGTAACCTTACTCTGTCTGCTTTGAGCTTTGTAGTCTAGGTCATTTTTAAAGCATGACAGACTCCTGAGGACTCCAAGAGGAGAATATCTGAGAAACATTCTTGGGAGTTGTGAAATACTGATCAAATCTTGGAGCCATGCTTGGCTATTAGAGCTTACCACAGTCTGGTTTGGTTCTCTATCTGTTCATCCCCTGGGCATCACTGTCATCTACTTTTATTTTTATTTTTCCATCTATTTGGAAGGAGGGACAGTGGGTGATGGCTGAAGAGAGCCTGTGAAAGAACAGAATGAGAGAAAAGTCCTGCTCTCTGCACTTCCCACCCTTCTCAGGCAGAAGCAGGAGAATAGGTAGCTATAGGCAGGTAAACTGAGGAAGGCTCTAGGCCTGCACACCCCAGCCCAGAGCCCTTTACTCTGTCCCCCAACACTATTACAGAATTAGATATTGCCCTAGGCAGACTTTATCTACAAACTAACCTCACAGAGGCTACTTAAACTGATGCAACCCACAGCCTGCAGTACAGTCAGCACGGGCCTGGCAACAGTGTTTAAAATGTGGCCAAGGTTGAGATATTGCACCACTGGTCTGAAAAGACTTTTGCCACCAACAAAGAACCATTATGATAACAGGAAGGTGCCAAAAGTTAAGCACAGTCTGGACAGGACAGATCTCTCTTTCTCTCCCCTTCATAAAAAGAGAAAGGATTTAACCCATCAGTGGTTGGCTAATTTCCTAATCCAGAAGCAGCTCTTGGCTGAAAGGCTGCCTGCAGGGCCACAATAGAGATGGGCCTGGGTGTGTCACCAAGTGGCCTGTGGAGGCACTAGGACTCAGGGAAGCAGCGTGCAGAGCTCAGAGCACCTAGGAGCCTCAGGAGTAATTTCTGTTTTTTATAATCTACTGCATTTTCTTAATTTCAGCTGCATCAAATAAACACTTAACAACTTAACAGTTTACCCAGAGCGTCACGAAGGCAGCACATTTACATGTTGACTATCGGAGAGTCACTTGGGCAGTTATCATTTCTTTCTTTCTTTCTTTCTTTGTGGTATTGGGGATGGAACTGAGGACCTTGTGCATGCAAGGCAGGCAACAGCGCCACTGAGCTAAATCCCCGGCCCTGGGCAATTATCATTTCAACCAGTTGATTCTTCTTTCCATGAAGTGCACTCATACATCTGTTTATTCGTTTTATATCGACTATTTTTGCATACTTTTTAATTTAGAATGTAGTATTTGCCTTTGACGTTTATTTCTAGTGAAATCTAATAATAAGTTGTGGTTATTTTTTTTCCCCCATTCCTAGCCCTCCCTTCACCCCCTTCACCCTTCCCTATTTACAAAGACTTTATTTCCATTTCTCATCATTTTTTCCTTTCCCTTCTTTACTTTCCCCTGCCCCTCCCACTACCCCTACCCTTTTGGACCTTTTCTTCCTATTTTGCATTATTGATTATTCATTCTAATCATTGGTACATTTTAGGTATACAATATAATGACATTCATCATTGGAAATTTGCACCTTTACATAATCTCTTTT